>JALRMF010000212.1:0-85025 GCA_026120015.1 Dendrostoma leiphaemia
TATATATAATAATATATATAATAATATGTGTAATAATATGTGTAATAATATGTGTAATAATAAATATAATTTTAAATAAATTAAAAAACTAAAAAAGAAAAACTAAAAAAAAAAACCTTAAAAAACCAAAAGAAAATTTTAAAAAAATTAAAATACTGAAATTTTAGTCAAACTAGTCACTAATTAACTAACTATAGTCTGCCTAGACTAATTTTTAATTTGCTAATAACTAACTAAAATTAAATTAATCAAAAAAAATCCTGACTTAAGTTAGTTAGACTATAGTTAGTCATTTAGTAACTAAAATTCATGTGACTAAATTTCCAACCCTGGTCTCAGACCCTGAATCTATGCGCTTTTATATGTGAAGAAGAAAGTATAGCAAGTTCCAAATAGACCATGCAGGATGGTACCCTCGACCTCAAAGTATTGCTCAGTGGTAGGACAGAGCTCATCATGCCACCCATATCCCAGGCACTATGCAAGGCATAATAGCATCGAGATAGCTATTTCATGAACAGAGGCCTCTAATGGCATCGTTTAGATAAGACGCATCAATTGATGACACCCAGAATCCATCACCGTATCGCCCTAGGGAAAGACAGCTTCACAGGCGCAGCCAACAGGTAATTGGATTCTCCCTTGCTGTGGAGGCCTCAATATCCCAATGTGTGTTAGTCTTGACGTGACATACGCATCCGAATATCACATCCTATACCCTGCTCGATGTACGGTCGACCTTGTCTACCCCCAACTCCTGATGTATGAGGGGCGGCCGGATTTGTGTAGGGTTAAGGCGGAACAATCTGCCCAGGTGGTTATGGCTGTACTAGGTGAATCGTTCTCAGGAAAGCGCAACATCTAGAAAGTTGGCTGTGGTGTAACCATGGTTGAAGTTGTGCAACTTTCCATCACGGCTGTTGGGGAGATTTGTCCAACGGTTGTTGGGTAGCAATACCTCTGCTGTTCCCCATACTTCCATTCGGCATCGGCCACGTCAGAAGTGCCTTTACAGAATGCAGCCAGATTATCGTCTCACCCACACCATTTTGCGAGGGGTAGAGCCGGTGCCTATAGCCTGCTTAGGAGTCGAAAATGGGCAGCCGTGGAACGGATGAGCCAGCTGTAGACATGCATGTGGAGCACACGCAGTCGCCAGCACAGCCTCCTTCCTCGCAGACATGGCCCATGGGCGAAGTGTAATAATGGCTTCCCAGGCGACATGTCTCGTTGTGTGACCCATTTTGAGATACATACCTATTTAAGTAGGTAGGTAGTTCTGTCCCACAGTTGAGAGTGAGATTTCATGCTCATAGCCAAGCTACCCAGGTCCTGTCGGTCCTTGTGCCACAGTGCATCTGAATTGCTGGAGGACTGCTGACCCTGAGAACTCAGATTGATCAAACTCAAAACGGCCTTTGCCACTATTTGTAAGAACCAGAAGTTTCATAGGTGGTCATAGTCTTTCATTCAATCCTCAGCTGGGACCCGAGAAGCACCAAGGCTTCAAAGTACTTGCGCAAACGTGAGATAACTTGCTGTGTAATTAGGCACGCCTCGCAGCGTTTGGCTTTTGGACAGTGACCAAGGTAGGCCAGTCAGATTAAAGCTTTGCAAGAACTGTCCATTCTCAAGCACGAATCTTTGAAGAGGCTCCCAGAGATTCTGCTAGCACGTCCAGGAACAGCGGGAATGTGGGGCTATGAAGTGCTCTGCATGTCATTGTCCGTCATTCATGATCCCGGGGAAAAGGCCTCGAATGCCTGCTGGGACATGAGTTGCGATCGCCGTTAGGCACCTATGCCGGTTGTTGTGCATGTCTCGAATAAGATGAGAAGTGAACGAGGCGGGGTAGCTGGCAGCCTGCTGCTTGTGTCTTGCCCGCCTGATGTCTGACTGGTGATAAAGCCCAAGCATGTAACTTCAGAACTGCATACTATATGATCAGGCTCACCGGTCAAAGTGGACTCTCGTTTTGGGCAACGCATGTAAATGCAAGGAAACAAGCGAGGGAGGTGGACGTCTGCTGCACGTTGGCATTTAAAAACTGGACGGTCTCCCATTATCATTGCTCTACAACTGTCCTTTCCAGTTTCTCCAAGCCACCTGTTACTATCTTGTGTGAATTTCATCGAGTCCACAATGGCATTCAATATTGTAGCTGAGATCTCTCGTCCTGATCTCCCAGGACTCAAGACTCCATGGCAGCATCAATCACTGATGTCAAACACCTGGCCTCCTATAACTGGACTGAAGGACCAACCCCTACAGTCGCTGTCCCGGGCATTCCGTCCCTATGGTCCCCTCCCAAGGGCCCGCAGCGGCTGAAGAAGGACTCCGGCGTCATTTTCATCGCGCAGAACGCAGCTCGTCACCCGGACAGTCCAATGGAGCCCTTGTTTCGCGCTGTGTATCTTGCGAACCCTTCGTTCGATATTCGCTCAACCCATGTGATTACGGACAGGAACAGCATCCGTAAACTCCTATCTTTCGTCAACCCGAGCCTGGGCAAAAATGAACGACAGGCATTCACCATGAACATCGAGATTGCGAATGACACTGCAATTTTCAGTCGCGAGGAGACTGCAACCCAGGAGTACATCGCCCCGCACGAAATCCGGGGCTTTGGCCACGAGTTCGAAAAGGCGTACACCACTGGCTCCCTGAACGGCAGCACTGGACACCATAGGGTCGTTTTATACCACTTCGGTGGTCTGAACCTCATCGTACGCCACGAAACGGATGGATACATGGGTGCCGGTACAGGGACAGCCTTCCCCAACAGCCAAGAACCGGATAGTGACATTCTCTCCGGCATGCTAGGGTCGTTGTCTCTAACCTCTCCTTCTCCCACCAGCACTAAACTGACAGTTCGAGAGGAGGGCCGAGTGGTGCCACGCGAGTCAACCCTAGAGATCAGAACCCGCGTCTCCCACCGGCCGCTGGGGATTTCTGAGGTTGCGCCGCAGCTTTGGGCGTCGCAGACCACCAGGCTCGTGCGGGCTTATCATCACAAAGGCATCTTCCAGCAACCGGAGGTCGAAGATGTGACGTCTGCTATCAAGAGATGGGAAGAGGCCCACCAGGGAGATTTGAGAAAGTCGGCTGCGCTGATTCACACCCTCATCGATGTGGTAAAAGAATGTGATGGAACTGCCACCGCCAGCTACGATGTCCAGGGAGACAAATTGGTAGTTCGGAAGGCCGACATAAAGAAGATGCTGCCCAAAAATTTGTATTCGAAGTGGGATAACGGCAATAGTTCCGAAGTTGTGCCGAGGAACGTGAACCAAGATGCGAGACCTGAGAGTGGCGCGAGGTCCGCGGGCGGCGCAGGAGGCACGAAAGGCCAATATGGAAACCCGAACGACACACCCTTCTACGAAGTGATCAACCATGGAGTGGAGAATGGGTTCCGACACTATTTCCGTCGCATACCGACTCAACTCACTGACTATCGTCTTCTCTGTCAGACCCTCGAGTCCCACGCGATTGACGTTCTCGAAGGACGCACACTGCGTGACATTATGGAGGATTTGAAAGCGGGCAAGAGCGACTGGGACAATGAAGAGAGACGAGAGATTCATGGAAACAAGCGTCTTGCGCGAGACTCGGCCTTTCGGCTGGTGTTTGTGCTTCTCCAAGGGAAGTCCGGTTCAGATGTCGGGGATAAGAACAGGGCGTACAACGCGACAGAATTTGTGGTTTCTCACAGTCGAATATTCAGGTACAGAGCCCGGAGGATGGCTCGAGAGGCATACGGGGAGCGATTTCCGATTTCCGAAAAGCAGCAGAAACATCTCAACAAATTGCCCATTCCTCTCACGGGATTGGAGGAGGACGACGTGACTACCGAGGAAGAGGATACGTATTTCGACTCTGATTCATCCTTCTAGACTGTGGGAGCTTACTGGGAGATCAGATGTATTTCATTTCGTAGTGATAGGTCTGAGGAAGGAAGGGGAAAGGATGCCCAATCCATTGCTCAGAACGCGCTCTTTTATGGACAGCCAGTCTGTGAATATCTGAGGCTTTACCTAATTCGGCGTTGTGAATAGACGGGTGGTCACGTGATCGTAACGACCCTATCCCTCCTGCCACATAGACTGTCATACTTATTCCCGCGAGAATTGGTAACAGAACCAGATGCTTGGGTCTACCACAACGATCACATCCTTTCACTGTGCCCGGATCATGGCTCAGTTAGTTCAGGTGGACAGGACCTCCCGTCCCCCTCACCCAGGGGCCCCGGCCATCGATGTGCGTCTTGATGGAATTCTCGCTAGCGACCTGGAGTATCTTGCCAGTGAGTCCTGGCCTTTCACGTCTTGGAGGCGTTCGATCAGGGAATAATGGAAGGATGAGTACGCGTGCTGCTTCTGGGGCGGCAATGTGTCATCAAAAAGCTTGCCCAAGTGTTTCCCATTGCTTTCGCTTTCGATTTCCGACGTACGAGGATTAAATTAGAAAAAAAGAAAGAGGAGGTCCCCTTGACAGACCTATTCCAGGGAAGAAAATGGTAACAGAGTAACGTCACTGCGAAAGAAAGGCAACAAAGTTAAGAAGAATTCTCGTCACGTTTCATCCCGTTCTTTTTCCCTCATCTCTCTCTTTCACCCGGGCCGCCTTTTTGGAAAAAGATGCTGGTGTTCAGTTGAATGCTCTCTCGGGCACCGTCAAGTCTAATGTATTATGATCTATTGTTATTGGATCCCCATGGGAGGCTGAATTGCCCCGGCATGAAACTCTTCAGTGTCAAGCGATGCCTGTTTGGCCGACCATCGCCAGACTTCTCGTTCGTCACAGTCTCCTCTCTCCGTCGTGCAGGCTCCACCGTAGCCTCCGTGTCGTTTGAGTCGTCTGTCCGACGCCTCGGCGGCGTCACCGCCGTCTCCTTGTCCTCTCCGTCCGAGTCTGAAGCGGAATCTGGGCCCGCCTTCTTCGTGATCTCGTTCTTCTGCTCCTTCTTCTTCTTGCGGAGCTCCGACCACTCAGTGGACCCGAATAACGCGATGGATGCGGACCCGACGCCGATGAGGAGTGCCAGCGCGACCAACCCCACCGCACTTCCGGCGATGGCCCCGGCGGCGCCGCTGAAGCTGATAGCTCTCTTGTGTTGATGAGTAGTGTCCTGCGATATCCTTCTCTCGATGTCTCTTATCTCATGACGCTGCGTTGGAAGGCTCAACGCTATGTTGCTCAGAGAGAGCAGTAGACACACGACCGCGTAAATGTGCTGTAGCGGATGCAGACATGATTTCATAATGTTGTATATCGGTTCGGACGTCCTTGAGTGAGATCGCGATGATTAGATTGTTCGTTGTCGTGATCATCAAATTCGTGGGGATGGCCTCAGAGCCCTGCCGGAAAGTGCGTCGTTGAGGCCCGTCCACAAGCCAAAGCAGGGTTTTGTAGGGAGTTACACTTGGTCCGGCGGCAATGTGATGTATTAAAGTGTGGATTTGTGGATGGCCAGTTCCAGATGACGGAATTGAAGAAACGCAAGAAGGTGAAGAAAGGCTTCCCACAAGACTTGTGTGCTACAGAGGCTTGCCACCTTTAATCAATCGTCCCAAAAAAAACCAATCCGTTTACATGATGTAAACATCCCCATGGGCCGCAGCGCCTCAGTGACGCCCCTTCCACGCGTCCCAGTGAGCCATGTGATCGGACGAGTCAACGGATCCAGGGCCTTGAGACCAACTTCGTGCATGCAGAACGGCACACCGCAGCCGCTGACACAGGATGTTGCCTCCCCCACCGCGCAGGGTCTAAATTTGGACGGCCCCGAGGTACAAGTCGCATGCCGTCAGGCCGTCTAAGCGCGTGCACGACCCCCCCAAGGCGAATCAAGATGGCCGGAGGCGGCGGCTCATGTCGTTGCTCCAAGAGGGGACTTGAGACGACGTTGGCACACAACCCGCGGGTTGTTTCAGATGCGCAATTGTGGGTCCTGCGTGTCAGGACGCCACAGGAGGGACTGGGCGAATGCCGAGCCACCACTCTGAAGCGCGCATTGTGTGCAATGCATTCTAGACCTTTGGCTCGGCGGGATCGGACTTGGACCTGCAGGGGCGAGAAGTTTCCGCTGCTGATCTTATAAGTGGCCGTAAGTTCGTCTCAACTGCCAGGACGGACAAGCCAGTCCAGCCTTGCGCGGCCACGGTGACCCAAGTTCTCACCTTTCGGATGGTTCGTCATGCATCGACCGGACGATGGACTAGCTTTGTGAATGGATCTTGTCATGATGTCAGTGTGTATTGACATGGCGTCTCGGGGACAGTCTCCAGATCGCCCGGAAAAGAAGGGCGTGCGATCACTGCATACTTCGTCTAGCCTGTGAATGCTACAGTACTACTACTATGATCGACGTCGTTGAGCAAGAAGATCGTTGCGTTCTCGGTGGCAGTCATGGCTACCTAAGTATGCGGGACCCCAGGCTCTGGCCCTCGACGTCTTCCCCTTTGTCTACCAGTACCTCTGGAAATATACTTGGGTCATTTGACTCTGCGGCATTTGTGGGGTCTTCCCTTGTTGCCTGCCAAAGTTGCCTTGAAATGGCTTTCGCAGCAGGACATGCGATGCGATTCAAAAAGAACTGATCGCTTTTTCGGGTCTGCCATGGCGAGAATCACGCCAAACTTTGTCGGACGATGCCTCGAAGGCGTAGATGCACCAGTCCTGGGAACGGACACGTTTCCAACTCCTCGCAAGTGCCTTTTGACATTGGATTTAGGCATGCACTGTTCTCCATCGACACAACAGATCCTCTCAGAAATGTACGGTCTGCGCAGTAGATGATCCTTGTATAATATATACAGCTTAATGTCTATGTTCTGAATCGAGCCGCGCATGTCTGCCTAGAGGCCCAAGTGTAAATCAATAATGCAATGCTGTGCTGCAGGTAGGACCCACTGGCAGCCGGCTGAGACGAGGCTCGGCCCGCCCCGCGTGAGCAACGACGTCATTCGGCCATTCAATTCCACTGTGTCGTCATCGGAGACCGCGGATTTGGGGTCAAATCAAATCCAATCATCCCAATATGAGGATGGACACGCAATTGGAATGATCTGAGATACATAGCCTGCGTGAAATGACTTGCCATATGGTAGAGTACCTAGGTAATGCCAGGCGCTAGAGGATAGACCGACTGAGCAAGTCTCTCGTGTAAAAGTAAGCTTGTGCAGAATCTTCTACAAAATATCTGTAGCCTTTTAGAAACAAACATTCTGTGGAATGACTATTTGTAGAACCATCTTCTACATTTCCATGTTATTGGCTGATCTCCTATGCGAAGAGCTATTACTGGACAGGATAGGAACTAGGCAGATGCGTGTTATACTGTCTACGGGTGCTCTCCGGCCGAGAAAGCTGCCGGCGCCCTGCTTGTATTTTAAAGGGCGTGCTGAATTCAAGACAGGGGTCCGCCCCGCTCCACGGCCCTGTAATCGCTGAATTGTGAACTCGTCCTTCTCCGTGTTCCCTTACACCTCCGAGGCTCATGACAACCACACCAGGGACGAGTCCACCATCAAGGCCGAGAGGAGCAAAGGTACGTTGTACGCACGAATCTGACTTATCCCTGCTTAGCCAAGAAGTCATGATTCTCCACAACCCTGTCCAGACCAGTGACACAGCCTTCTTTATACATACCTAGATAATTATAAGCTCATTGATGTCCAATGGTCACCTAGATAACACAACAAAAGAAGGCTTGTATGCCATGGATCCTGGCCTGCAATCGAGAATCGTTGAACTGCTGGCTACTTCTGGAGGGCTGCCAACTTCCCACAAGGTGCATTACAGCGCGATCAACGGGAAGAAATACGAGATCCTCAAGACTTCTGTGGATATAGATGTCAGGCAACGAGACAGAGAGAAGGATGAGTCCATCATCGCAGCCCGTGTGATCATCACCCTCTGCACACCAGTACTAGCAGCGGTAGCGGCAGACAAGGCAGCCAGACAAGCAGCCGAGGGGGATGAGGCGAAAGGAGGCGCTTCCGGCCCATCAAAAATGGCAACCGCAGCCTACGCCTTCGTCTGGACCACAGCCTCCGTCCCGACCAAGTCCGAAGTCATCCTCGACACAGCCGCGCTCTGCTCCGCGCCGCCCGCCGGCACCACACCGCCTCTCTCCCAGATCCGCACGCACGCACACCGCGCGACCGACGACCCGGGGTCCCGGACGCTGGAGGACATCTACCGCGCCTACATCGCGGCCATCAACGACCGCTTCCGGACGGCGCCGCTCTCGGCCTTCTGCCACCCGACCGTCACGCACAACGACCGCCGCCTCGACCTCGACGCCTACGGCCGCCTCATGGCCGACGCGCAGGACGCGATCCCGGACATCGTCTTCTCGGCCCGCACCGTCGTCGCCGACGAGGCGAGGGGGGTGCTCGCCGCGCTGCTGGACTTCACGGGCACGCCTGTGCGGGAGTTCGCTGGCGTCGCGCCCAGAGATGGCGAGCGGAAGGTGGTCGTGTTCAAAGAGATTGCCTTGTACTGGTTTCTCGAGGGGAGGATTGTGCGGGTGAGTAGTCTGGTAGACCTGGATGCGTATCGGGAGCAGGTGAGATCATGAGTGAATATGATGATATCACGAAGGAGAGTGGATATGCCGGCGACTACCAGAGCAACATGACCTGATAGCCTTGGTTGGCACCAAGGCACTGGGCGCTCGCCGCTGTGCACCTCCGTGGCTGCGCTGCTAGACACCAATTCAAAACTTCAAAGACAAATCGCATCTCAAAGGTAAAAGTTTGTTTGAACAAGGTGTCAAAACGCTTTCGATGCCAAAAACTCTCACAAGTGTAAAAAGATAACCCGGTGAAGGACTCGAACCTCCATCTCCCTGTGCTGCGGCCAACCACCCAGGTATCGTACCATTTGATCAACTGGGCCTGTGAGTGTATTCTACTCATCACGGAAAGTATTTTACTTATATAGCATGTGCCAAAGTGAGATGCGCTAATTCATTGGGTCAAAGGGCTAAAGAACGACCTATGCATAGGTGTGCTGATAGTATCATACCTAGGTAGTATCACGTCTACCGTACTCGGTAAGCACAGTGCCAAACTCTGTCGTACTGTTCTCCCTCTTCTGGGGTTACCTGCTTTTTATTGTTACAGATAGAGACTCTGTGCTTAAAGAGTCTCTGGCGATCTTGTATCGTCGTACCGGTGGTCATCCGCAAATGTTTCAACAAAAATCTTCAAAGCACGAGAAGCCATATTGTAGTTGTTTGAGAGAAGAATCTGGGTAGAGTGGATTTGGAGGAGACGCGGTTTAGAGGGCGGAGCCGCGTGCGTGACTCAGATTAAGTCGCGCCACTATAGGCACAGCTACAGAGAACAACCGCTCCACCAATCAATTGATACCTACATCTCGGACTATACCTGATCCGCCGACCTGTGACCTAGGACAATCAGCCTCGCCATGCAGAACAATTCGGAGGGCGTCTCATTCTTCGTTCCACTCCTCCCAAGGCTCATGTCAGCGGCAGCCTCAACCAATGCCTCTGAGTCCAGTACCCCGATTTCATCTTTACGTGAACAGATTCACAGAGCACAATCGACAAAATGAAAAAGGTGTATCGTCATTCATTGATCAGAGCAAAGCTGTATACACACACAGCCATGGTTGCCGCAAATGCAGAGAAAGGCCCTCGGAGAGACCAGCCGGGGCCCTTGGCCACTCGGATACAGAAACACTATATGTACAAGCCTTGAAACGTTTGGCCTAAAGGTATCGAGACCTAACTCCGAGTAAATTCGTCCAGCCATGGACGCCTAGACCGTAAGAACAATCTCCTCATCAGGCGACCACATCTTGCGCAATGGCAGTGACTGGTGTGGGACCCACGGTCCAAGTCACGGAGGTAGGCCAAACCTCCTCCGGAACCTCCTCCTCCTCGGCATCCGTCCACCCTCGCACCGGGCCCCAGCATATGGTGCACTTGTTGGCTCTGGCGACCTCCAGCAGGCCCTGGGTCATGTCGCCCGACTTCTTGACCGGGCTGTGGGCATCAAACTGCACCGAGTCGACGTTCGGCAAGCCCTTCAAGATCTCGTCCAGCAGCTTCTGACAGTATTCCTCATAGTACCCGGGGGACTTGCGCCATCCGTTGAAGATATTGTCGCTGGGGTCGATCTCGATATAGACGTTCACCTGGCGCACGTTGACGCAGTCCTCGAGGCCGAGCATGTCGTTCACGACCCAGCTGCGGTAGGGCTTGGCCCAGCCAGGACCGACGCGCAGTTCCAAATTGGTCATGTGCTGGCGGCATTGCGGCTTGATGCGAGCGAGCAGGCCCTTCTTAGTTTTGACGTGGCGACCGTCGATGGGAAACATGCGGAAGGTATTTGTGCTATAGAAAACGTAGGAGGCCTCGTGGTATATGGTACGGCAGACGCGTAGTATTCGAAGTTTCATGTGGATTTTGAAGTAGTTCCCTGGCTCGATGTCAATGACGCCGTCGATGTCGTCGAAGTAGTGACCGTAAACCTTGACGCGAAGTTCGGAGGGTAAGTCCATGAAGCGGAAGGGTTGTATCTTCTTCCTCTTCGTGGCTGGCTTGTTGGCGATTGGGACGTCGAGGGTCAGGCCTCCAATGTCGAGACCGTTGACGGCGTCTTCCACATCCCATTCAACCTCGGAGGGATAGGTCGATGTGTTGGTGGAGGTGATGGGTGACGGCAGGACGGACGGGATCGGGGTCGGTGATGACCCGGCGCCTTTTGCGCGGGAACCTTTCGACGCTCGACGAGGCATGATGGTGACTGTGAATGTGGGCGAAGTACAGGTATCGTATCCAATCTGTCTAGACGGGATGAGGGCAGGAGTGTTGCCAGCGTTTGCACGGAGGCAAAGGGTTGATTGGCTAGATTGCAAATCGTCAGGGCAAAGTTAGAAGAATCGCGTGAGGTGGCGATGTTTCGAGAATCTTTGACAAGTGAACTCGACTTGCGGCGGCGGGTTTGCCGGATTCGCTGTATTCCGGAGTGAATGCTTCTCCTGTTTGCAAGTCCAACACCAAAGCTTGTGCTCCAGTAGCAGTAGTGATAGTATTAATGAAAGGCAGAACTCAGAGGGTGGACCATCCCATCGTGAGTGCTAACTTGACGAGTGGGGTGGCCACCCTCAGAACGCAGCATCTGCGAAGGCCATCTTGAAGACTTGGAAGAACAAAGATGGGCTGATACGAGCGCTGAACATTGAAGTGATGGTTGAATCAAGCCTAGGCACTGTCAAGTCAAATAAAGACAAGTTGCAGTGGTCGGTGGTAAGTCTCTAGGTCCACGAATTGGGAAGAGGGGGTGGTGTTGAAGTAGAGGAGGAGGTTGTTGCGGGGAAGAAGCATCCCAAGATCACGAGCCAGAGTCTGGAGCATTGAGAGTTGAGCCACTGCAGACGGAACGCGCAGGCAATGACGGTGATCCCCAGGCGAAACCACGCCACTCCAGGGGCTGCAGGTGCCCTATCCTGGTTGCCACTGCCTGACTGCTGAGGTAATCAATTAGGGACATCACCTTGGGCGGGCAAGTGGCGGAAGCCCGGCAGAGGCACCTAATCCCTGATGGTACATATGCACTACTGTTTTCTCGAGCTATGAAGGGGCCTCATTGTTAGAAAATCTGTAGCTTTAGGGTTAGGCCGACACTGCCGGGCTTCCACCACTTGGCGGGGAATGCAAGGAGATGGGCGGTGGATGCTGAAAGCTCAGACCACCAAGCAGGGCCCTGCAGGACCTGTATGAGCTCAGGTGGGAAGGCACCACCCATGCACGATTGCACCAGCCAACCTTTGAGCTCTGCAAACTTTTGGTGACGAAATGCAAGTGAAAGAGTCCAAACTTTGCGACCCGACCAGACCTGACCTGATCCGACTTCTTCGTCTTTGACCCGACGACTTCACCACCACCACCACAGCCAACGACGACCACAACGAACAGGCTCTAATCCTGCTTCTGTCGTCTGAGCTCCAAGACACAATTGTCCAATATCTCTCCTGCCTTCTGGCGCAGGAGAAGAACATCCCCTCCATGCTTTCAAGAGCAGCCCTGCGCCTGGCCCAGCCAGCTGCCGTCACATCACGGGCCTCATGCTCTCCCTCTGCCTCCTTTCCAGTCCGAAGGGTACTGCCATCCTCAGCAGCAGTACCAACAATATGGAGTAGAGGACTGGCAGACAGCAAAAAGCCACCACCTTCCTCCAGATTTGGAGCGCCATCCAGAACCCCACAGCCTGCACCCAACCATCCTCCCAAGCAACAGTCCAAGTCCAGTACCCCGCCTCCGCCACAAAAAGAGCCTCCCAAGGCTCCAGAGCCTCCAAGGAAAGAAAGCGCTCAGCCATCGAAGCCGTCCGAAGCACAGACCAACCAGACACCCGAGACACCCGAGAAAGAAATACCACTCTCAGAGCTGCCCGACCTGACCCAGGGCATCCCTTCGACCCTCGAGTATGAGACAGCTGGCACCAGCCAGAAGGCCGCTCTGAGGGCCATTGATGAGGAGGCTACAGCGGGCGCGGGGGGCCGTGGCAAGGGCGAGCTTCCAGCTTCGGCATACATCTCATCCACCGATAAGAGGCGGCAGAAGTTGGCCAACTGGATGTACGCCGCCGCGCTGGTCGGCATGGCGGGAGGTGTTGTCTTTTTGGGTCGCAACTGGGACGAGGAGGACCTCAAGAGGCATCCAGACGTCCACAACGGCTGGGGTTTGGGTCTGTGGTGGAACCGCGCATCAACGCGGATGAAGGAGGTTTTGTCCTACTACCATGAGCCTGCCTTCGAGAAGCTGCTGCCCGACCCCGACCCTATGTTCGAACGCCCCTACACCCTGGTTATCAGCCTCGAAGATATGCTGGTCCACAGCGAGTGGACACGAGAGCACGGCTGGCGGTTGGCAAAGCGCCCAGGCGTTGACTATTTCCTTCACTATTTGAGCCAGTACTACGAGATCGTCCTGTTCACCACCGTGCCTATGGCCATTGCTGAGCCAGTGTTGCGGAAGTTGGACCCGTACCGCTTCATCGTATGGCCATTGTTCCGCGAGGCAACCAAGTACAAGGACGGCGAGACCATCAAGGTCAGACAACCCTGCCCCCCCCCCCCAAACTTCCTCCTCCCCTTACAGTGAGCGTGCTCGTGCAAGCAGCTCCGCTAACACGTATTGCAACAGGACATCTCCTATCTGAACCGCGATCTTTCCAAGGTCATCATGATCGACACACACGCCGAGCATGTCCGAAATCAGCCCGAGAATGCCATCATCCTGCCCAAGTGGAAGGGTGACCTCAAGGACAGGGAGCTGGTCAGCCTGGTCCCCTTCCTCGAGTACATCCACACCATGCAGTACGGCGACGTGCGCAAGGTGCTCAAGTCTTTCGAGGGCAAGCACATTCCGACCGAGTTCGCCCGCCGAGAGGCCAAGGCCCGCGCCGAGTTCAACAAGCAGCTCGAGGCCGAGGGCCGCAAGCGGCCCCACAAGGGGAAGAGCGGCGTGGCCGCGCTGGGCTCGCTGTTCGGCCTCAAGCCCAACAACATGAGCGTCATGGTCGTCCCCGACGGCGAGATCAACCCGGCGGACGCGTTCGCGCAGGGCAAGATGATCCAGGATATTGCGCGTGAGCGAGGACAGCGCCAGTACGAGGAGATCGAGAAGATGATCCGCGAGAACGGCGAGAAGTGGCTCAAGGAGGAGGCCGCCGTGCAGGAGCAGATGCAAAAGGAGGCCATGAATAGTATGAAGAGCTCCTTCAGCTCGTGGTTCCTACCGTCGAGCGGGGCTGAGGAGGAGAAGGACCAGGGCGAGAAGAAGGCATAACGAAAAGGCAGTGAAATGGGCTTTGGAATCTAAGGGCAATGTCCTTGGCAAATATAGCCATCGCACCGCTCTGAGGTCGCCTGATACGATATCTTTGTGTGTCCTGGACATCATCTCTCCTCTACATCATATTCCTCTTTACTGGTGGCCATGGTGGCGGGCAGCATTTGCATTGGAGTACGGGACGGTCCTGCTTGGCTACGGACGAGGCAAGGAAGCACATCATCACCTGGTCATTCTCCCCATAATTCACTTTCCCCGTTGCCGGAGCTCTGTCGAAAACCCCTGTCTCAACAATTCTTGTACGATATCATATATTGACCTGTACGTGGTCGTGTACACATCGAGGACGCTATAAAATGCAGGCGATGACGGTTGGTGAAGTGAGTGACATGGGTGGGCCCTGAGCTGCCCTGTACTTTTGTCATGTACGATTGACTTTGGGCGGACCGTCCAGATCGTTACACTCGGCATGTTGGTCCAACTTGACGTCCTCTCAAACCAGTCCGCAGTTCGACGTGACACTCGGATATCAACCTCAGGACTTCAACCAAGATATGCCATCAGTTGGCATGCTCGGCCAACACGTGGTCCCAGAGGCTCTGGTGCATCCACTCGCATTGGGAAGACGTCTAAAACCAGTCCCACTCGACTCAGTCAGTGGCTTCTCGGGCCCGGGGACGCCGAGTAGTCCGTTAGGACTTGGCTCGGGCCGATGAGCACGGCTAACGGGCGGCTCATCGTCGCCGAAACTCGTCTACACAGGTGTCGTCCATCACAACCATCGCTACTGGTCCTTCATGACGGTAGTGCTTCTGGTGACAAGACTTTGTATAGGCAAGCAAGGACCTTGAGTTCACGTTTCCATCTCCCAAATTTTGGCATCCGCAAAAACTCTCTCAGCTTAGCTTCAAAGTCTGTACGCTCATGAGAGGCGTGTCAGACCTCTTAATCGTAGAGTGGAGGCCATACGGCCGACCTCCACCGTAGTGGAGAAATTATTGGTATGGGCTGGCAAAGCCGAGTGTCTTTTCCCTATGAGAATTTCTGCCCAGCGTCCTCCGCCCTTCGTCGACGTCGCATCATTGGACGTCGAGGTCTTCGTACTCTGCAACCAAGTCTAGGACCAGGGTGGCGGGAAGCCTCTGGACTATTTCTCGGGACACCCGCAGTGACCCCCAAGCGATTTCCTAAAAAAGCATGGTGAACACCGGCATCGTGTTTCATGGTTGAAGCTCATGAAGCCGAGGCACATTTTATAATGTCCGAGAGCGGGTCGTCACGAGGAGGGTGTTCACAGGCTCGACGGGCCCAGAATCCCTTCAGTACTTTGAGGAGGAAGTCTACCTTTTGGGACTTTGTTTCCGCTACTCTCCATCTTCTTACAGCTGCAATCTTCGTTTCTCTAGGTTTTCTGAGTATTTGTTCTTCGGTATACGCACGGTTTGTCAAGATGGTGAGTGACCAAAGTGGAGCTAGCTAGATACTGGTCATAATTCCTTGATCCAGAGCAATTGTACTATCATAATCTGAAGAATCGAGACTGACAGGTCACAGGCTCTAGGCCCGAAGTACGTGGCTCGATCGCCTCTCTCACTGGGCGAGAAAATCGACCTGCCCTTCCGGATGTTTGTATGGGGTAAGGAACAGCCTGAAAACCCGTCTCACCTTTTCTGTGGGGAGAACAGAAGAAAAAGCGAAAGAGGACGAAGAGGCGTCAAAAACAGAAACGTTCGCCCAGTCACCAAACAAGAAACCCGCTAACCATACATCTAGCGCCCATCCAACTCACTTTCAACATCGTCCGCGCCCTCGTCACAATCGTGACCCGGCGCCTGCCCCCACGTCCCTTCCTAGCGTGCGCCGCCATCCGCATGTTTCTCTACACCTTCTCCCCGCGCCAGATCCAGTTCTTCGTGCCGTCCACGATCGACGTCTACCGGTCCTTCATCCGCGGCGCCCGCGCCCGCGCCCGCCAGGACGGCGACTTCGAGCTCCTGGAGCAGCTCCGCGAGGACGTCGAGGAGCTCCCGGACGGGGCGTCGCACCTGCTCTGGCTGGGCGACCGGCGCCGCGCCACCAAGTTCGTCTACTTCTTCCACGGAGGGGGGTACATGGCGCCCGCGCTCCCGGGCCACTTCGAGTGGGCGCTGCAGAGCTACGTGCTCGCGCCGCGGCGGGCCGCCGAGGGGGGAGGAGAGAAGCAGCAGAGCTCCAGCGCTTCCTCCTTTGCGCCGGGGGAGAGGGTCGCCGTCGCCGTGCTGCAGTACACGCTGACGCCGGCGGCGCGGTTCCCGACGCAGATGTGCCAGGCGGCCGCGGGGCTGCGGCACCTGCTGGAGGAGGACGGGGTCCGCCCGGGCCAGCTCGTGGTCGGCGGCGACTCAGCGGGCGGGAACCTGGCGGTGCAGCTGCTCAGCCACGTCCTGCACCCGCACCCAGCGGCTGCGAGGGTCACGCTGCCCGGTGGGGAGCCGTTGGCCGGCGCGTTCCTCGTCAGCCCGTTCGTGAGCGGCGACATGGAGTCGCGGTCGTTCCGGGACGGGTGGGCGTGCGACATGCTCAGCCGGGGCATCTTTGCCGACCCCAAGCGGGAGATGTTCCACGAGCCCCGGACGGGCGTCGCGGGCTGGCTGTTCCCGAACGTGGGGCTGGTCGAGAGCAGGGCGTTCCGGGAGGGGAAGGGGTGGGCGCTGCCGGCGGACGTGGACGAGAAGTGGTTTGACGGCATGGCCAAGGTTGTTGGGAAGGTGTACGTGACGGTGGGCAAGCACGAGATCCTCCGGGACCAGGGCATCTATCTCGCCGAGAGGCTGCGGACCCGGAACAGGGACTTTGATGTCCAGCTGGAGGTGGCCGAGAAGGAGGCGCATGATTTCATCTTGCTCGAGGGCGAGAGGAGGGAGCTTGGCGATGCGACGGTCAGGATGAGGAATTGGTTCACGCAGATGTGGGCTTGACACTCCGAACGTGGCCTGTGGGTGCGGTTTGTGTGACACTCGGCGTCGTTGTTGTTTTCCCCATGGCAGAATTGCTCGACGCGGTACGATAGGTTATATTTGTCTGGTGGGATATGGCAATTTTCCGAGGCGAGAACATTAGCCGCTGTGCAGTTGGGACCAAATAGAAGTGAAGAGGCGGTACGGGTTCCTAGAAAGTCTGTTTTGAACTAGAAAATGATCAGCTACATTGACACCCAACGCCTCGCCAGAAGGACTGATATCCAATCCCACAACTCTAAGCTCCCACCAAATGACCACAAATACACATAACTGGGGAAACACTGCACAAAAATTTCCAATAGGACCAATACATCGCGTCAGATCAACATCAACATCATCAACTCACAGCCTCGCCCTTTCCCCCTCTCCCGCCAGGTCCCGCGCCACGCCCCTCGAGGTCCAGTCCGAGATGGCCATGTTCGTCACCATAGGATTCACACCGCTCCCGCTCGGAAAGACGCTCGCGTCGGCCACGTACAGGCCCTGAGTACCCCAGACCCTGCCCCTCGGGTCGACGACGCCCCCCTTCTCCGTCGTGCTCATCCGGCACGTGCCCATCTGGTGCGCCGACGTGAAGGGCGTCTCCGGGTTGGGGTTGCCGTGGCGCTCCATCTCCCTCAGCCACGCCTGGAACCGCGGGTCCGCGACGCCGGCATCCCTGACCGACGACAGGACGTCGTCGTCGTCGTTTGGCGAGGCTGCTGCTACTGCTGCTGTCGAGGGGGAGCTGCTTGAGGGGGGAGGCACGACAGGCGTTGGCATCCCTTCGTCCCGATAGAACGGCCGCATGCCCGGCAGCGAGACGTGGATCTCGAGCGCGCCCTGCAGGTAGAGGATCTTGGCGAGGGCGATGTTGCCGACCATGATGTGGTGGCGGTCGAAGGCGGACGGGGTGTAGCGGATGCGCGGCTGGCCGGAGACGGGGTCCGGGTAGACGGAGCCGGAGTCGCGGTCGCGGATGATGGAGATGTAGCTGTTCATGTGGCGGTATTTGAGGGCGCGGACCTTGAAGTCGATGCCGCTGTCCCAGTTGAGGAATTGCAGGGCGTAGCAGGGCTGTGGGGTTGTTTGTGGTCAGCGGGGGAACAGTCTCAAGAAGGCGTTTCCGTGGAGGCGCGAGCTTACCATCATGGACAGGCACTCCAGCTTGACGCCGTGGCCTTTGTTGTCCTGATTCTCGAAGGTATTGACGACGGTGGTGAGGATGCCTCCCTCCCATGGTCGAACATCTTCTCTGAAGAAGGCTGTCACAACATTGACGGGGTGCAAGTATAGATTCTTGCCAATCTGTGGATTCTGCCGTGGAGAGTCAGCAAAGTCCAGCAAGGAGAGCACTCATCGGGAGGAAGCTCACCTTCAAGCCGCTGTTCTTCAGGATGACAGGGCTCCACAATGTACCAGCGCTGACGATGACCTTCTTGGCCTTGACGATAACTTCTCTCACCGTCTTCTCCTCTTCCGGGCCGTCCAACGCACCGTTCTTCCCGCGGCTCGTCCACGTCCCGACCACGCCGACGGCCTTCTTCTTGCCCTTCTTCTCATCAAACAGCACCCTCTTCACCTTGAACCCCTCGGCGAACTTGGCTCCCGCCCCCGCCGCGTCGGGGAACCACCCGTTCACGGGACCCTTCTTCTGCCCGCTCCAGCAGCCCAGCGCGCAGTGGCCCTCCGGGTGCTCGCCGCGGCCCGTGTTCTGCGGGACCTTTTTGGCCAGCCACCCGAGCCGCCTCGCGCCGTCGAGCAGGATCTGGTTCCCGCGGTTCGGGGTGAAGTCCTCGTGGACGCCCATCTGGGCGCAGACGCGGTCCAGGCACGCCTGGAACTCGCCCGTGTCGAAGAAGCGCAGCCCCCTGTCCTCGGCCCACTCCTTGCGCACGAAGCCCTGCGTCTGCAGGCTGGCGCTCCAGTTGACGGTGCCGCCGCCGCCGAAGCACGCGCCCGCCACGATCAGCATCGAGTTGTCGTCCGAGGTGATGGTCCCCGAGCCCTCGATCATGTGCAGGAAGTGCTCCGGGCCGGCCATGGGCAGGGCCGTGTTGTCGAAGTGGTAGCCCTTGTCGAGGACGAGCACGGCGTGGCCCGCCTCGGAGAGGTTCTTGGCGCACACGCCGGCGCCGCAGCCGGAGCCGACGATGACCACGTCGGTCTCGATCTCTGCCGGGGCCGGGGGAACGAGCAGGTTGGCGATCTGGTGGGAGGGCGATGGGGCGGGTGGGAACTGGATGAACTCGAAGGGGTAGCCTGGTGGGGGCTTCCAGTCGACGGGGGTGGTCGGGAACCCGGATAGACGGATGAAGTGTGGGTTGCTCGCTGTGAAGACGACCTTGGCTAGTGTGGTGAGCTGCCTGAAGAGGCCACGGATGGGGGGTATATAGCTTGTCCTCCACCTGTGAAGGATTTCCTGGCGCTGCTGAATGGGCAGCTTGGTGATGGGAGTCATGCTGCCGGTTAAGAAGACAGCTGTTGCTCGGCTGGACGAATTCAGTCAGTTTTAGGTTCCAATTTCCGTAGGTCACAGTGAGGGGAGTTCATACTTTTTCAACAACCGGAGCACATTAGTGAGGAGGTTCCTCGTCTCCTGGGGCAGCTGAAGCAGCATGCCTTGTAGGGTCTGCTGGAAGAGAATATCCTGTGTTGCATTGTCGGCTAGGTATGCCTCCAACTCCTCTGTCGAGGCCGAGTCGAGAATGATGGTATTCTTCTGCAGGTGTGACACAATGTCTTGGTATTTCTCATCCGAGATGTAGTCGACGCTCAGCTTCCTCCTCCGCGGCGCCGTAGACTCCTTCTGGGTGGGAGCCAGGATGCCGTCCATGATGGCCAGCAGCATGTGCCATTCATTTGGGCCCATGGGCTCCGCGACCTTGAAACGCCATGGTATGCCAGTGGGCTTCACTGTCGTCAATTCGTCCGCCATGGTGAAGCTGCTCGTTCGTTGACTCCAATTCAAGCTTTCCCGTGGGGATAATCAAGAAGCAAGAAAGAGGTAGATGAATATAAAGAAAGATTGAACGCCGCTCGAGGGTTTCAAGTCAGCTCGACAAGGCGAAGGTGACTTGCAGGTCGTGTGTGCAAGGGGCAGAAAACGTTTTCTTACCTTTTACGAGTCCTTTGGAATAGTATGAAATAGTCGTTGCCCCATTGTGAAACCACCTCGCACTGCCACGGTGATTGGGGGGAGAGAGAGACGGTGCACATCACATGATGAGTGCCGCGGTGGTATAAAGCTGGTGCACCCATGGATGGCACAGCCTCTTGGGAGGGGCCTAGACTGAAGACAGTTGCTGGGATGGCACTAATACAGACGCCATGAAAACAACCCCGCAGCCTAGACAATGGGATTATCGCAGGGGGCAAATTCCTCGGGGTTTTATACTATGTACTGCACTGTAGAGCGGGGGGGATTCAGGTGAAATGGCGGAGGTGAACATAGGGCAATACCAACATCGAGGCAAGGCTGTAATAACAACCAAAACTGTGTGTAACAATCACTATACGTACAGTACAGTCCAGCCTCTCAGCTCGTTTGGGTCGGCGCTCGTTGCTTCGGTCTGTACCCCAAGTCATGCCTCGGTCTGTAGGGCGAGCACATGTTTGCTCCCCGTCGAGCAGCTGTTTCAGGGCCACCCGCGATCGACCTTGGGGGATCGCCGGGGGTGTGGGGGACTTGGATTGGGGGAGTATCCACACCTAGGCAAGCAGCTGCAGGGCCCGTGGCAGGAACTTTGCCTGTTCCCCAGACTCGGCAAACCCACCTGTTGTTCCTTGTGCATGCAGGGCCCTGTCTGACCCCCCCCATCCCCCTGTTGAGGCTCGCCTCCCCGCGGCTGGTTTATCTGCACTTGGAAAGTCTTTTATCCGCGGCTCCAGCATGGGAAAAGGTATTGGACATCGAGTTCCACTGCTCGGCGGTGATTTGTGCCGACATGTGTGCTTCCGCTCGCAAAGACCCACCCATGATCACAATTTGTTGGCCTTGCTTTTGAAAACTAACCAAGAGACGCGCGTGTGAATTAGAGTTGAGGACCGTAACCTTGATTTAGGCCACGGTCCCGACGGATGGTAACGAACGGCGCCGGGGGGCCATTTCTCAAAACCCAGATAGGACGAAGTTTCCCCATTCGAAGATATGTGTGTGCTTTTGACCTGCCCCGCCCGAGGTTTATGCGAAGAATCAGAAAGCCGGGTGCGCGTTCACGATGCAGCCTGGGCGTTGCTGGCCTTGTCACAGCACTCACTCCCACTTGACGTCGCGACGGATATCTCTTGAAGCATCTGTTTCCACGGCAGGAGTTGCGCCACTCCTCTCCGTCGACGAAGACCCTGGCCCGGGACGAAGCTCCCCTCTGCGGAACACGGCCGACCGTATTGTTCTCTTTCACTTCAAGCCCGTCTCTTGCAGGACATGCCTGGTCCATGCATACGCGTAGGGCCCCGAGTCCTCGACAACCTCAGACGCGTCACAGTTCATTTCAACACACCGCCGGGATGGGACGACGCCAAGACCAAGGACGCGGTCAAAGCTGGCCCGACCGGACAGAACAGAGAAGCCCCTCGACGTGCAAAAGGGCAAAAGACACGTCCTGGACAAGTGCTGCCCACAATCAGAATCGAACTGATGACCTTATCATGTAACTATTACTAGTGATACGCTCTACCACTGAGCCATGCGGGCGTTGCAGCGTCGAATTTCAGTTGTGCTCATGTAGCTTTCCATTCGGTGATGAGTGGGTGGGTCAGGGGGTTGAGCAATGCAAAAGGTTGTATACGTGTGCGTGTGTACTTTGTAAGTGCGTGGGTTCGGGGACGTGCCCGCAGGCGGGGCCCTTTTCAGATCACGAAGCGAGGGGGGCCCACGGCCCGGCCTCCAGAGCATGATCCTGGGCTTAGGGATACACAGTAGACATGCCAGAACACGTGAAGCATGTGAGGTCTTTCCCTCCTTCGTAGGAGAACAAACTCATGTCCGACAACGAGGACCAGACGCCGTGGTATATTCCGATATTTGCATTATTCTTTATCTAGTTGTCTTCTGTCTTGGTCTGTCTAGCATGCAGAGCATCCGGACCTTGAACTCCATGATTTACGCCGTGTTTAGGAAAGCAGACCCTTTTGCCTCTCGCTGTATCTGTGCCCGTGCTATCCTGACCGAAAGGGAGGGGGGGAGAAAAAAAAAGGAAAGAAGAAGGGAGAATAGCCTTGTATCCTGAGCCCGAATCATTCATCGTGTAACCCTGCACCCTGTATCCTGTGATCAAACAAGGGGTATCGTCTGTATCGTCGTGACGTCTGCTCTTGGTCTAGGATGCCAATATGCTAGAGAATCCGTGCCGTGTATCGCCCCGTCTAAAGACGCGCCGTCTAGACCTGCCCATTCTGATCCGCTTCTTGGTCTTCGTCGTCGTCGTCTAGTCGTCTGGTAAGGAGATCGAACTTCTTTCCCTTGCAAGCCTCCACGATCTGCGGCGGCAGCCCCTTGGTCCCCTCGGCGACGATCAGCGTCTTGAGATTCCTCGCCATGTACTCGACGTTCTCCAGCGCGCCCGCGAACAGCTCCGTGACCGTCTCGTCGTTGCCGATCTCGCTGAGGAACTCGAGCGTCTCCAGCTCGGGCGGGAAGCCGACGCTGTGCAGCCGCGGCTTCTTGGACGTCTTTCCGAACAGCTGGGTGTCGAAGTTGAGGCGCAGCGTCTTGACCGCGACAAAGTCGCGCATGCGCAGCACCTTGCGCCCGCCCAGGGTCGGGTGGTCGATGACGATGGTCTCGAGGGTCTCGGCGCACGGGCGCAGCGCCATGACGAACTCGTTGATCTCGTCGCTGCCCTCCTCGAGCTCCGGGTGGGGTTCCGCCGTGTGCGACATGTGGAACTCGCGGAGCGCCTCGGGGAACTCCATGATGTCCGCCAGGGCGTCGTCGTTGATGTCGCACTCGACGAGGCGCAGCGACTTGAGCGCGGTGCTGTGGGGGCGCTCGAGGCTGTCGAAGCCGCGCTCGTCGAGCTTGGCGCGCTTGATGGTGAGGGTCTCGAGGGTCGGGTGGGTGAAGATGTGGATGTTTTCCTGCAGGTCCCAGTAGCCGCCGTCCGGGCATTGGTAGTAGAGGGAGCAGGTCTTGAGGCAGGCGAGGTCGAAGGGCCCGTTGAACAGGGCGCCGATGCCGTGCAGCAGCTTAACGGGGACGGCGATGTCGAGGGTCTCGAGGTTGGACATGGTGGAGAGGGTGCGCGACAGGCCGTCGATGCGGTCCGGGTCGTAGTGGGAGCGGTCCAGCGGCGCGTCCAGGATCAGGTGAGACAGCTCTGAGGTCGGGTACGCAAGCTTGACGTCGTGGATCATGGAGCCCCGGCGCGGGCGCCGGTCGAGGGTCTCGCTGAAGATGAGGTGCTGCTCGGGCGAGTCGAACAGGAGCGTCTTGTACAGGGCGGCGTCGGCAAGGGCGTGGTACTTGCGGTTAACAAGCGACATGTTGCACAGGTCGGGCCGGGAGGACTGGGCGAGGATGTCGAAGATCATGACGAGGAGCTTGTCGGGCAGCTTGGCGAGGCGGTCGGCCTGGCGCTGGTCGTGGTCGAGATCGTCATGGCCGTTGTGGTCGGGATGTTGGTGGTGGTGACGTCCATCAACACATTTGGTGCAACGCGACATGTCTGACGACGAGGAGTTGCAGTCGCTGGCGGACGCGTGAAGATCTGGCAATCTTCGGAAGGACAGTGCGCTCGAGACGGGCGTCAATAGCGTAGCGAAGACGCTGTGTGCTGATGAGACGAAGGCTCTCATGATGAGAGGAGGAGGGAGTGGGAAAAGGAAAGAAACGGTGCAGTGTGGCGTGGACTGACACTGACAAAAGGAATCGAGACACGCCACAGAAACAGGAAGGAGACAACAAAAAGGCCCCTCAAAAATGCCAAGGCTTCGAGGAATCAAAAGGTTGCCCGATTTGCTAAGCAAGCCAAACCATGCCCAGGACAAGCAGGGTTGGCGCTTCAGCTCTGGAAGCAAGGCGAGGAGGCAGTGGATTTAATCGGATTTTAGGGCTGTGTTGAATCGGAAATTGGGGTTGGGGGAAAAAGGCAGAAAAATTAAATAAGAAAAAGGTGAGGTGAGGTGAGGTGAGATTCCGCCGCGCGTTTGTCCAGGCTCCAGATTTGGATGTGTCGGGTGCTAGTCAACCTCCCATCCTGTCACTGGTGTTGGCATGGTTGGTCCTCAGCAGCGCCGGCTCACCTACTAACAGAAATGGCCTTGTCAGGTTGTCGCCCTGCAGAGTCACATGATGGGGCACTAGAGGCACAGATCGAGACGGGATATTCCACTGCCTTTGTGAAAGCTTGCTGCTGTCCACAATGGGATGTTGAAGCAAACGCTGGTAGCCTCTGCCATGGTGAATGTGAAAAGTTGGTGTTGGATCACACGGCAAACCTGCAGTTCTTCACGCTAGTGATCATCAAAGCCTGCCAACTGAGGAGAAGCCCAATAGAGACCCTAACCCTGCTTGTGCACCCAGCGCATGTCCCCCCCCCCCCCCTCCTCCCCACCACATCCAGATTGTGTGGTCCGGGAGGAACGGCCTCCCACAAGTTCCCACCAAGACCTAGGTCTCAGCCCAAAAATCCGTGCCGCCTCATGGAAGGCAGAGAGCATTGATGTTCGGATCAGGGCGAGTCAATGACCATGACTCTGTCGACGTTCTTATTTATAAAAGTCTTCGATTCCCTGAATGGAACAGGAACAGCCCCTCCAGTTGGGAATTAGAGGTGTCCTCCTTCTCTGCTTCAGATGACCGAGATATCATCTTGAGCCGTCATGCGTGAGGCGGTATGAGCCTCACCAGTCCGGATGCCGTATGGTATGGGAGCTCTGTGCGATTCGTGGGCGGACAATGGGTGGGATCGGCTCGACAATGTTCGCGGTTTCGAGTTCGGATGGGACGTGTCTCTCCCTCACCGTTCTGCTGTGCGCAGAAGGACTTTGGAAATGTCAAGGTCAGTGACCAGTCCTGCGGATGACAGAATTCCATCCTCGCAGGGGGCCATGCGCATCTGGCTTCAGTTCGGGAGTGTACACGGTCGCCTATAAGAGGGTGGCATCAGGGAGCGCTGCCTGGTCACGGATCTTGTCAACCTGATGGTCAGCTGGCTGAGGATATCAACAGGCACATGCGGTGCTTCTCAGGGTGTACACTTGCGCCTGCAGCATATGGAATACGCCGCTTTGGTTCCAAGAACAGTCGTTATGACGGGCTTGGGCGCGCGAAGATCCGGTCGCTCGTCTCGTTCACTCTCGGGGTCGAAGAAATTGTCTGTACAATGGTGCGGCGAGCAGGGCGAGGCGTTGGCCATATAGAACGGTATATTGTGTAAGTCTATTGTATAAAAAAGACAAAGGAAAAATAAGCTCCTAAATAGTAGGGAGCTTTAGAATAGTGGGGCCCATAGAAACCCCTGCTTGCAATATACCCCTTAATTAAACAGCAGTTTAATTACATTGTGCTTAATAAATAATAGAGTAGAAAAAACTATAAAAGAAATAAATAATGGCAATTGCTAAACAAACGTTTCAAAGCCCTAAGGTGTTTACTATATAAGCGCTGCTAATTTTAAGCCTTAGAGGTTATTTCCAAGCTTTTTCTAAACTAATTAAATAAGAATTTTCGCGCGCGCCAAATCTATTAAATTATATTACATTACAATAGCCTATTTGTCTGCTTGCGTTTCCGCTTGCAAAGTATGCATTATCTTGCTTTTATATTAACTATAGTATTAATAAATAAGTAGGGTAATATTAAGCCTATTTGCGTTATTAGCCCTTTTTTACTAGTTTTTATGCTTTGCTTAGGCTGCCTATGCTTAGCTTAGGCTAGGCGCTTAAATAGCTAATGCTTTAGCATTAGCGCTAACTATAGCCAGCGCTATATACGCTGCGTACAAAGGCACTTTTGCATATAGCTCTCTATCTTATGCTACGCCTCTACTTTTGCCTACTTTAAGGTTAAGCGCTTTAGCGCTAAAAAGTCTATAAGTTTGCTGCTTTCTTTGCTTTCTATATATTACATGCTAATTAATTTAAGCAGCGCTTATACTGCCTTTAAATTGCCTTTAAATAGGTAGTTTATATTGCTTGCCTTGTTAGTAAGTTTAGCAAAAATAACAATGATAATAATAATAAAGATAAAGATAAAGAGAAGGAGGAAGAGAAGCAGAAGTAGGAGAAGAAAAAAGATAAAAATAAAGAGGAGAATAAAGACGCTATAGCCTTATGCGCTAAGCGCATTAAAAAAATTAAAAAGGGCTTAAATACCTTTGTTAACCTGCTTTTTTCTTAGGTTAATAAGCAAAAAAGATAGGCTTAGAAACTTTAAAGTTACCTTAAGGCCTTTAAGCCTTTAATAAAATCTGCTTTTCTGCGCTTTTTTTTAGCAAGCTATATATATTTTATAAGTTTAATAATATTTAAAAATACTTAAATTTTTGCTTTAAGAGGTTTTTAGTAAGCTTATCTGCTAATATACTTTAAGTTAGCGTATAAAGCACTTAAAATATATTTCTTTCCTACTTTTAGCGCAGTTATATATTTTATATATTAATATGCTAAAGTATAATATTAATTTTAGTATTCTTTTTAATAATTAACCTAATAGTTTATAGGTTATTATTATATATTTTCTAGGCATTACCCTTTAGATCTAGCTTGATTTTTTTTAAAAAAGCGCTATAAAAATATAACTTTCTTAGCAGTATACTTAACTTTAAGCAACTCTGCTTTTATAAAAAAAGTTATAATAGTTTTTTAGCGCGCAGCTTTTTAATAAATTAAGCTTTTGTAAAATATAATTATATAGCTTTAAAAAAAGCGCTAGGTTTTTAAATTATTTGCAAAAGAAGCGTTAAATAATATAAAAAGCACTTAAGCTTTAGAGTTTAGCTAGTGTTAATAATAAATAACAAGTGTTTAAGTATTAAAAAAGTATTAGATGCATTAATTAATAATACTTAAGTATTTTAAACTAAGATTTATAAAAAACTAAGAGAGCTAGGTAATAGCAAAAACAACGTTTGCTTAGATTATAATTTTAAAATAAAGCATTAAACTAACCTTTTTTTAATATTTTTTTACTTTTGCCTTAAAAGCCTGCTGCTTATTTTTAATAAAGGTAATTTATAAAAGTAAGATAAAAGGTAATATATTATTATTAAGCCTAAAATATTTAGCAATCTTTTTAATATATATATTATATATTAAGAAAAGCTTTTTTAAGGCTTGGTCTTTAATAATATAAATCCCCAAATACTATTCTGCTGCTTTTTAAACTTTGATTTTATATGCTTTGCAGATTTTATTAATAATTTAGCAAGCAGCAGATATATAGCTTTTATAATAGAGCATTAAAAAGTCGTCTATATAAAAAATAATTATAATAGTCTAGTGCTTATTTTAGAATAAACAGTGCTTTTTTTTATATCTTTTTATTTTTAGCTTTTTTAAAGTGTTTAAAAACTCTTTATACTAAAGTAAGAAAGTATCTTAGAGACTATATAAAGCGTTATATAGCTTTATACACTTTCCTAGCTTTTTAAACCTATTTAGCAGTTTGCAAAAAACAGGTTTCTTATATAGAAAGGTGTTAAGGAATGTATTAACTATATTAAACTGCTTGATTTCTAAGTTTTTATAAGTAGCTAAAGCTATAGCAACTTAAAAAGAGCATGCTGCTAGTGTTGCTATATATATGTTTTGCAGCGCGTTTTAAGGCTAAAGGTTTTCCTAAATATAGATTTAAGCTTTTGCCTGCTTAAGAAATCTATTTTAGTTAGGCTTATAGGTAAAGACTTATTTTAAAGGAAGCAGAGGACTATTAATAGTTATATAATTAACTTTTTGCCAAATTTTCTTTTAAAGAAGTATTTGCAGCTTATTTTACGCTGCTTTTTTAAATAAATCTATTGTTAAATGTTTTTTTAGCTTTTTTTAAAACTTTAATAGTGGCTAGAAAAGCTTACTTATATAAGTCTTTTATTTTAGCTAAGGCTTAGCTTTAGTTTTCTGCTTTTTTTTGCTTTAAAGCATTATATTAAATATAGCGTAAAGCGTTGGAAACGGCTGGTTTCTCTTCTCTAGCGCTTTTTGTTAATTAAATAAAAAAGCAAAAAAAGCAGATAGCTAGTAAGAGTTTATTCTTTGCTTGCTTAGCAAAAGAAATATAAAGTTTATATTGCTTTTTTTTGCTAATTTTTTTTATAGTTAGTAGCTTTTTTAAATTAAAAAAGCATTTATCTTTAGTTTTAAAGCTAGAGAGTGCTAAGATAGCCTTGCTTTTAATAGTAGCAGCAAATTAGTTTATACTATTATAGTATCGCTTTAGCTTTTTTGCTTAAAAGATAAAATATATATTATTAGTTATTGTTTGCATTTAAGGCTTTGCGTGCTTTAAGAGACTTTTAAACTTTTTAAAATAAGGTTTGCCTTGCTTAAAGCAGGTTTTTAACTCTTTAATATATATGTTAGCAAGTTTGTTTTATTTTTAAAATCTTTTTATTAAGTGTTTTAGGCTAGGTTTTGCTTTTAAAAAACTTTTAAAGATTTTTTAAAGCTAAGGGGGCTATTTTTTTATAGCTTTTTTTCTTTAGCAGCTTATTATTGCTATTTTAAATCTATTTTTAAGTTAGTAATTAAAGAGGTTTCTAGCTTTGTTAAAGCTGGTAAAGTTATTTTAGGGTTTATTTTAGCAAGACTAAGCACTTTTAGCAAGTAGGTTATATTTAAAGACTTTTTCTTTTGCAGCTTATTTATTAGATTTTAAGCAGTAAAAGTAAACAATGCTTTTTTAGCGTTCTTTAAAGTATAGAAAATATATTTATTAAACTTTATATTTTTTATAGTAAGCACTTAATTAAGCGCTGAAACTTATATTTAGTATATATTAGTAGCTATATAGCTAATTAAATATCTAATATAGCCTTAAAAGCTTATTTTATAGCTTTTTATATATATCCCTGCTTTTTTTTCTTTATAAAAAAGGTAGGCATAGCAATTATATATATATATACCGCTTTAGTTTAGCTAAAGATTTTTTGTTAGGTTATAAATAAGAGTAAAAGAGTATTATTAAAAATATTAAGCAAACTAGCTTTTAAATATCTTATTTAAAAAGTGTTATCTAGTGCTTTATTATAGGGATATATTAAAAAGGCAAGCTATAGCTTTTATTAAAAAGGGCTAAAGGCGCTTTAAAAGGCTAGCCGCCTTTTTTATCTTTATTAATTTAGTAATTAGTTTTTGTTTTATGCGCTTAGTGCCTTTGTTTATTTTATAAGTGTAAATAGGCAAAAGCTTTAATTTAATCTTTTTTTACTTTACTTATACTTAGTATTTTATTATTTTGCGCTGTGAAATTATTAAAAAGTTATTATTTTGCTTAATTAAGTATATTAAAAGTTTATATTTTTATTATACTCTGCTTTTAAAGTTTATTAGCATTTAAGAGACTGCTTTTCTTTGCTTTATATTGCAGAGAAAAACAAAAAACTTGCTATTAAATTTATTTTTAATAAAAAGAACTTAGCTTGCTTTTATTAAGCTTTTAATAAGAAAATTAAATAAATCTTATAAAATATGCTTAAGTAAGCGCTTAGAAAAATGCTTTAATACTTTTTTAAAGACTATATTTAAGGCATAGATTATAAAATAAAAAGTATAGTATATATATGCAATTTTATTAATGCGCATACTATGTATATTATAAACTAATGCTTTTAAAGCATTTAAGGCTAAATGCCTTTTTTAAAGGTGCTAGAAATGCTTTAAATTTTTTTTAGGTAGTTTTAGTTAATGTAAAGAATAGAGCTTTAGATAAATAGGAGTAAAGATAGAGAATAGGACAATGCTTGCTACATTAGCTAAAATGCTTAGATAGGTAGAAAAAAGCTTGTATTTAATAAAAACTAAGTTATAATGCCGCTTAAGTTGCGCTAGCATAATATTGCTTTTAATTATTTTATAGCGCAGCATATAGTTTAAACCTAGCATTTAAACTCTAAATTTTTGCAAATAAGCTTTAAAAATAATATTAACGTAAAATCTCTTAACTATTTTAATGTTTATAAGCATAAAATGCTTTGTCTTTAGTCTTTTAACTTTATTTAATATATTTTAAAGCTTTTAAGTCTCTTTTTCTAGCATTGGAAATAAGATTGTTTTAGCTTTTACTTATTTTAGCTGCTTTAATCTTTAATAGCTTTTAAGATTAAGCAGATTTATGCTATTAACTAAGTAAAAGGCTTTATAATTGTTAATTAAAATGTTTGCTAAAAGCTGGTAAAAAGCAGCTTAAGTGACTATATAAATTTTAAAAGCTTTAAAAGGCTTAACTACTCTAAAAAAGCTGTTAAGCAAGCTTAGAAAAGCTGGGGTTTTAGTAAGTTTAAAAGACTAAGCCTTTTTTGCTAATGCTTTATTATACTAACTATGCTTAAACAGCTTTTTTTAAAGCTTTAAAAACTTTTTATCTTTTAATCTTTTACAAATAGCTTTATACTAAGCAAAATCTAGAGGAATAAAATATATCCCTTTTCTTTTAATATTTTTTAATGCTTTAATTATAGCATATTTAAGCTTTATATAATATTAAGCTAGCTATTTATAAAACTTATTACAAAGATAATTAGATTAAGTATTAGAGATTGCTTATAAAGCTAAGTATTGCTGGGAGTTAAGCATAGAAAAGATTGCTAGCTCCTTTTTAAGGTTATTAAGCTTTGCAGCAAAGGCAGCAAATTAAGTGCTAAGCTAATCTAGCATAAAAGTAAGCTTTCCAGCTTTTAATTTTATATAAACTTGCTTAAAGCTTTAAAGGCTTAATTAAAGGCTATATATATATTAACTGCCTTAAAAAAATCTTTAACTGCTAAAAGGCTAATAATATTTGCTATATTATATTCCTAAGCTTAAAAATAAGCTTATTGCTAATTATAATGCTATTAAACAAGATTTTACCGCTTTAATCATGCTAATATAAGCAATTAGTAATAGTTTTTAGCTGCGCATAATATTATTGCTTTTTTTATAAGTGCTAAATAAAGCTTTAAAGCTTCAAGAAAGCCTTAAAGTCCTATCTTTTTACCTATAAAAATAAGCTAGATTTATGCAGCTTTAAGCAGCTAAGAGTTAATTATAACTATAACCTAATTTAAAACAGCTATATATTTAGCATTTTATGCTTTTGCTTATATAATAGCAATTATTATACTTTTAAGCTCTTTTTTATAGTTATTATAAACTTTGCTAAAGTTAAGCAGCATAAAAGCTGTTGGTAAGTCAATCTCCGTATACAAAGAGGTCTAAATGGGGGGTGAAAACGAGTATATTTGCTATTATTGTTGATAATGATTTCTAGCAGAAGGAACAGAAGGGAAACTATTGTTATACGCTAAAGGGATTAGGCATACATACATATAATCTCTTTCAATTGCCGTTAGGCCAAATCGGCCTAGCTGGCCATTTAGCTAGCTAGTTTCTTCTAGTGGCTATATGCCTTTGGTCCAAGGCAGACCAAGCTATTGCTATAGCTATTAACCTATACTAGCAGTCTTTTATATTAGCTTATAACCTTTTATTATATGCTTTAAAAGATTGGTTTAAAACTCAAGCTATAGGCAACTAGTTATCTAAATAGGAAAAAAACGAGTGATAGTTGTATTATATAAAGGAAATACACTTATTGCCTAGTTCATAAGCCTTTAAATAAAACCCTTTACTTGTATTATTAATTTATTATTATTAACTAAGCGTTTTAGCGCTTTATTTAGTGTAGCTTTTATTATAGCGTTAGCAGGATTGTTGTTGCCATTAACCTATTATACCTTTGTAATCTTACACTATTTATACAATTAACGTAAAGTTATTATATCGATTATTAGCTTTTTTTCCCTAATTGTACTTAATTTAACTAAGCACTTATGCAAAGAATATAAGTCTGTATAAATAACTAGGGGCATTGTAGAAAGGCTAAGTTTGTTAGTTATTAGGCGGAGCGTTGTTTTTATTAAGAGACTAATATTAAAAGCGTTAATAGTTTTATAAATCTCTAACGCTAGAGAGCTTTAAGTAACCCTTTTGCACTTAGTAAAACTTTAGTGTACAAGATTTCTCGTTAACATAAATTAACCGTTAATATCGGTCTTATTTCCAATCGCTAAAATAAACCTAATCTAAGAGCTTAAATCTTTATTGCTGGCTAAAAAGCTATTAGCAAATGCAAAAAGCTTAGCCATCGCTAAATTAAAAGGAATATATCATAGCCCTCTTAATAAGTTACTAAGTTGCTACTATAAGCGACTATTAAGCTTTATATAATTACCTTTATTAGGGTTTTAAATCTAAGCAGCAATAAATAGGTTAAAAAAGGCCTTTAGTTAGTAAATTAAGGCAATATAGGCACTATAAGCACATTGCTTTATATATCATTAAGTCTAGTTAGCTGACTTAGAATTAATAGAAATAATCTTAATGCTTTAACCCTTTTACTTTAAGTCTAGCTTAGCCCCGTTTATTGTTAACATAGCATTGTTAAAATCTAAAGCAGTACTAGAGAAAAAGAAGGTTTTAAGCTTAGCTTTAAACTAAGCCTTTTGCAACTTTTAGTCTTTTAATGCTAAAAAAGCTAATATAGCTAAGATAAAAGTATTATTAATTTATATATTAATAAGATTAAAAGTTTTTAAAGGTTTGTTAATAATTAAAAAGCATAGGTTATAAGTTAAGGTTAATATATTAAGCTTTTCTTAATAATAGCCTTAGTATATAGCAAACTAGTGAACGCTTACTTTAACAATGCTGTAAAGTAGCTTAATTACCCTAATAATAGTGTTTTAAGGGTATTTAGTTTATAAAGCAGCTAAAATAATAGCTAGTATAGTATATATAAGTTTAATTTATAACTATAGGTATGCTTGGGTAATGTTGCGTAACAATAGCGTTATATTATCTTATAATAATAATAGCACAAAGGCTAAAATCAACCGCTAGCTAGCACGTTAAATTATAAGAGACTATATTAAAATAAATACTTTCTTTTTATTATTATAGCCTTATATAACTAAGCATAACTTTTCATAAGGCTTAGTAGTCTTGCTTTTAACTTTCTATACTATATAAGCCTTAAAGATATAATAGCTATTATGCTTAGCCTTACTATAACATTTAAAGCTAAAAATACTATAGCTAACAAGGTTATCTATCTCTTAAGCGTTAAATACTTTAAATAGCTTGCTTAAGATTATTATAATGCTATTGTTTCTTAATTTAACAGCAAAGTTATAATTATCCTTTTTTTTCCTTGTTAGAAAGGCGCTAGCCTACTTATTCCTTAAGCTGGGAGATTATCTCTTTTGCTTAGGCTTTATAGCAATTATAATTATATCGCTAATAGCATTAATAGCATTAGCAGCGTTATTAAAAAGCTAATAGTTTTTATTATTAATTGCTAAAGAAAAAAAAGAAGCATTGATATTAAGGTTGCAATAGATAGTTGTTAGGAAAAAAAAAGAAACAAAGATATTAAAGTTGCAATAGTAGAATTAGAGGACGGTTAATTTAAAGATAGCAGGCCTATTAAGCATTTTAAGGGTAATATTGTAACTATTAACAGCCGCAATCTTATAAAGCCCCTATTAGCCGTTCTTCTCTCGCTAAACCTATATCTTATTCTAAAGTAAAAGTTTAAGCATATTTATAATAAACAATTTATTCTAAGTGTTAAAAGCGCCCTTTACTTAGCGCTTAGCTGCTGCTTTGCATAATATTTTTATAGCCTTTTATACTACTTTAGCTCTTTTAATAGTTAATAGCAATAAGGCTAAATTAGTTATTATATAAGGGTATGCGCTAAAAACAAAAAGGGTAGAAATAAGCCTATAGGGTTTAATAATATCGTTAACAGCCTTAAGGGTTATTTGCAAAATTGCTTTATTAAACGTTATATTATAAAGCTTGTTGTATAAAATATCAAAGGCTCGTTAGAATAGAGCATAGTACCATTTCAGCTTGCTAATTAACTAGTAAGCTTTAATAAGGACTTATTTATACATAATTCCCATTAGCCTAGCTTTTAATCTAAACTTTATAAAAGCAAAATTAATGCTAGTGTTATATATAATTATATTAAAAAGTTTTTAATAAATATTAATCTATAGTAAGCGTAGGGCTTTCTAAGTGTTTTTAGCTAATAGAGATAAAAGGAAATAGCTGCTGTGAAAAGCTGTTAAAGAGTTTAAAATGTAAAAAATAAGGCAACTTTTGAGATATATAATATTTATAAAGATTTTATAATTAAATTTGCAATTGTTTTTCAAGGTAAACTTAAAGCGCTAGGGGGCATTGCTGTGCAATTAGCAATAGTAACAAAACTTTTTGATTAATTATAGTATATTTTCATTAACATTATTATAACTAGCTTTTTTAAGCAGCTAGTAAAGTTAATATGTTGCTAAATGGCTAAAGCGATAATAAAGGCGTTATAGCTCTGTTTTCGTAAGGAAGACGCCTGCCTATTTCTTTTTACTTAGAAAAAACTATAGGTAGCTCTATTTGCGTATAATAGAGATGGTTTTATTATTATAGATAAGTTGGTTTATTAGATTGTTAAATTAAACGCATAGGCGGTTTATATCTGCGAGGCAAAGTAAAAAGGGCGTTAGAGTGTTTAGCATGTAAAAGTTAATGCACTTAATTAGAGTATTAACGGTAATAATTTTAATTAAGTTTGCTATTAATCCCTTGCCAAATTTAATTAAAGCTTGTTTTGCTATTGATTTGTTAAGCTTAATAAAAGGGTTTTTTCGTTATAAAGCAAGGAATTGCTCTTTTTTAGCTATAGATACCCTTGCAACACTTATATTAAGTAATATGCTTTAAAATTGTAATTAAGTATAGTGGTTTTTAATAAGGAATTGTATAGCGTTTATATTAAGGCTATTAGCAAAATAAACATTATTGCTGGTAAAGCAGTGTAGAAAGCCTTGGTTTGCAAGCTAAGTAGAGGCTTTGGTCTTTTTTTTGTAATCTTTGTTATTATTATTAATCTTATCTTTTAGCTATATTTAATTTACTTTATTACTTTTATAACTTACTAAATATATTTTAAAATTGTTAGGGTTATTGCTGTTAAACTAGTAGTTAGCAATAAACTAGTTATATAATTAGTTGCGTTTCTCTTAGGAGTATTTTGTTAACTAATAACCTTTTTTGCTATATATATAGCACTTTGTTTTCTAAGGCATATGCTGCTAGGGAGGATGGTCGTTATAGTAGTTGCTATTATAGCCTTAGAAGCCGTTACACAGATAAAAGCCGCTATAGGGGCTGCTGTAAAAGCCTCTACCTCTGCTATGATTATTACTATAGCAGCGGTTTAAATAATATTAATTATCTGCTTTGTTAGCAGTTAATTGCTATTATAAACCATAGGCAAAGTAAGTTTTAATTAAAAAGCATAGGTTAGAAAATAGCTCCTTGTAGGTAATAGCAAGCTTAAAAAGAGCATATTTAAGTTTATATACTTTATAATAAGCTTTAATTACTATAGTCTTAAGTGCTTATTTGCCTGCGTAATTTAGTTCTAAAGTACGTTAGCATAGTTATAGCTTATTAAGCAAGATCTCAAAGACTTTATAAAGGTTTTTTTCTTTATTCTATTGCTTAATCTTATTAAAGATTATTAAAGTTTAATTTATATAATAGTAAAGGTAGTTGACTTTTGTGTTAAAATGCCATTTAATCTTAATATAAGCTTTTGTAAATATATTAGAATAAGTAACGTAGCTTTTATAAAACTATTAAGCATAGTCGGTCAAAATTCTTAAAAAAACAGTGTAAAACTAGCTAGGCTTGATTTAGGCATGCTAATAAAGACTAAAAAAGGTTTTAAGCTTATTATCTAATAGGTTATATAACTTGCCTATATACTTTTAATCTAGGCTATATATCTTTATAAAGCTAGTTAAGGTTTAAATGTTAATATAGTTGTTTAGGTACTTAAGTAGAGGAAGAGTTTTATATAGGTTGTACCGCTAGGGATTATAATAATATATAAGCGATTTTAATACTGGGAATAGGGTATTATATAGTATATATAAACGGTTAAGGGGCGATGATTGCAGTCTTATTATATAGTCTATTAAAACTAATACAGAGGGGCTTTGTTCTAGAGGCAACCTTGAGGGGTTTTGTTGTAGGTATGACTAAGAGGGGTTTGATTGTAGGCGTTGTATAGTTTATTATATATATAGTAGGGATAGTGGTTGCGAGGGGTTTTATTACAGTCGTAACAAAGGCAATAGTAGCGAGGGGTTTTGTTGCAAGCTACTCTTTAAAGCTTTTTTAATTTAAAAGTGTGTTGAGGGTTCTTTAATAGTTTGTTGTATATTATTTAATTATTCTTACCAGGGTTTCTTTTAATGGATCTAAGGCTTTTGCTAAAGTGCTTTTTTTTATTATAAAGGTTAAAGAGGTTTTAATGGCAAAATGCCTTGCTGCTGTTTATAGGCATATAACTTTAGGTTAAGTTTTTAGTTTTAAAGCTTAATTAAATCTTACTTAAGGGGTTTTTTATAGGTAATAAGGGCTATTAAATATAATTTAATAAAAGTGTTATTTTGCCTAGTATAGACTTTATTTTAACAGAAGACTTGCTTAAGGTTACAGCGCAGGTTAAAGGAAACAGCATTGAATATCTCAGCGGTTTACCTATTAAAATTTTTATAAAAGTAATAAAAAAGGTTGTTATTATACTACTTAAGGTAGATAGTAATTGCTCTAGTAATTGTTATATTTAAATATATTTAACTAGCGCTTAGCTATATTTTTTTATATTAAAGGCGGGTATTAAGTAAGGGCTATATTGCTTAAGAGATTTTAATTTTTGTTAAAAGGTTGCTTAACACTAAAATAGGCTACTAAGCATTATGGTTAAACACTAGGGTTTTTGTTTCTTTGACTAAAGGGTTGTTTAAACTGCTGAGATTAGCTATACTAGTCTAATTTAAGTTGCTTAATTTAGGAGATAAGGATTCCTAGGATAAATATAGCATAGTAATAAGATATAAAGGGTAAAAAATAAGGGGGAAATTAGATTATTATGCATATATGCATATACTTAAAAATAAAGTAAAAATAAATGGAAAAAGGGTTAGAACGCAGTATAAAATGCTTTAGGGTTGCTAATATATTTATATATATATGCGCCATTATTGCTTTTATTATATAATAAAGATAAAAAAGATTATAAAATCTTTATAAAGGCAAAAGCACTTAATAAAGAGGTTTGCTAGTTAGTTGCTTGCTATTATAACCTTATAAAAGGTCTTAGTGTTTTTATATAAAATTAATTGTCTTTTTAAGAGTATAGTATAGCATTAAACAAGCTACCAGCGTTTATAAAGAGGTTTTAAAGTCATTTATACATTGTTTTGCGTTATAAATGCACTAAAAAGGTTGCTAATGATAACTTTTGCTAAAGTTTTTTAGCTATCTTTAATAATTAAAGAGAATAGCTTCTTGCTAATAATAACTTTATTAAAGTTTTTTTGCAAGCTATTTATTATTTTTTACTAAAAGCATAAAGCTTATTATCGTAAGTGGTATACCCTTTTTAAAAAATGTTACAGCGGTTTTTAAGGCAAGATTTGTTTCTTTTACCTTACTGTCTATGGTTAACTATTTAACTACTAATTAGTATTGGTAAGTTAATCTCTATATACAAAGAGGTCTAAATAGGGGGTGAAAACGAGTGTATTTGCTATTATTATTAATAATAATTTCTAGCAGAAGGAACGGAAGGGAAACTATCGTCGTACGCCAAAGGGATTAGGCGTACACGCGTACGGTCCCTTCCAATTGCCGTCGGGCCGAATCGGCCCGGCTGGCCATTTGGCCAGCTGGTTCCTTCTGGTGGCCGTATGCCTCCGGTCCGAGGCGGACCAAGCTATTGCTATAGCTATCAACCTACAAAAGCCGTTAATAGCGCCTTATACTTGTTTTTTAAAAGCTTTTTATAAGCTGCAAAAGCATTTTAATACTTAGCTTTAAGCGTTGCATTACGCTAGTTAAAGTATTTATTTACTATAAAAAGCTTAAGAGCAAGGCTAGTTATGCTATTTAAAAGGTTAAGATTAACTTAGTGCTAAATGCTATAGTTTTCGCAGTAAAAACAAAGCTGTAAAAACTACCTAAGATAGGTATTTCTTTTAGTAAACAGGGCTAAGCCCCTTAGGATACCGTCAAAAAGGTTAGAAGCCATTATAAAAGCTGGAAAATAAATAGAAAATTAACTAGAGAAGAACGCGCCTGCTCTATTATAAAGAGGGGTAAAGAGGGCTTATAACTGCAGCGAGCAGGGCAAGGCGTTAGCTATATAAAACGGTATATTGTGTAAGTCTATTGTATAAAAAAGACAAAGGAAAAACGAGCTCCTAAATAGTAGGGAGCTTTAGAATAGTGGGGCCCATAGAGACCCCTGCTCGCAACAAATGGACTCTGAAATAAGGCGGGGCCTGCTCCTGTTGTCGACAGTGTACTGACGATTGCAGCAGCAACTCTCGATTATTACGGGTGTCGATTTCATTGCCTGTCAATTGCGCTGTTCGCTGAGTCGCTGACTAGAATGTGTCGACGACGCTCAACTCTTCTCGTCAGAATGCGTCTTTTCGTTCACCACATTCACCACATTCAAGCAGAAGACCCTTCCTTCTGATACTTTCGTCCCACCGTGCATTTCGTTCATTCAAATCTCCTCGTTCGTACGACACTCCTACGGCCGCCCGCCCTCTTCTAATACCGGCGCCGAGTATCATCGAATCCTCCCGAGGCATCATGAGTGGTATCACCGTCGGAACGTGGGGCAATAACGCCCAGACGTCTCTGATCTCTGCTGATGGCCCGAGAACTGGTGGTCCGCTTGCTCAGCGATTTGGTTCAATCAAGGATGTGCTGATCGTTCTATCGGAAAATGTGAGTATTCGCGACCGTCTGACCAGCACCCTCAGCGTTCCACACAGTTCAGTTCAATCAGTTCAGTTAGCAGTCTTAGTTCACAGTTTCAATCAATCCTCACAGTTAGTTAGTTTGTTTTTTTAGCAGTTAACTATAGTCTAACTAGTTAGTATACTAGATCTTTAAGTTGCCCTATATAGAGACTAGTAGCCTTATATCGTAGCTTGATTTTAGTATATTAGTCTATATTATTGCTTTTAGCTTTGGTGTTTTAGCCCTGCTAAATGTAATTCCAGCTTATAAATAATATAACAGCGGCCTATAAGGATTAGTTTTACTTATATTTTCGCTAGCTAGGCGGTTTTTATTTCCCCTCTCTCTTATTCTCTTATATATACTAATATCTTTAAAGCCTATAATATCTTTTAACATTTTTAACTTGCTTAGTTGCCTATTGCAACGCTAGTTTATATAGAGTTAAATTAAGGCTTATAACTCTAATTAGCACCTATTTAGTATACTTAGCAATCTTTCTTGTATCAAAGCTATTAGCAAACCTACCTGCAAAGCATTGTAAGCTTTTCTATTGCCTAATTAGATAATTGAAATAAGTAGTCTAAGCAGTTAGTGAGCCTGAAATTTCAGCCTAGTTAACAGTTTGGCCTAAATTTAGCAGTGAACAGTTTTGGTATCTTGAACTGAACTGACTGAACTGTGTGGAACGCTGAGCACCCTCCATCCTCTCACCCCCTCGTTCCCTCTTCCGTCCTCATTTCCTCATACATCCCAGCTGATCACAACAAACTGCCTCAGATCGATGATGTGCAGGAGTTGAGGCGTCTCTGCGCCGTCAACAGAGTCTTCAACAACGCCTTCTCTCCCAAGCTCTATCGCCACATCAATTTCTGCCTGGCTTTCTTCAAGCCGAACGTGAGAACCACCATCATGGCCAACCCTCGTCTCCAATATGTTGAGACCTTCACATTTTCCCAGGTCGATGCATTCACTCCACAGGAACTCGCCGCTATGTTCCCGGACTTCAATGTCCCACGCGGCCCTGCACCGGAGGTGTGGGCGCCGCATGCCATCGCGGCGTACGTCAAGGGCCTGATCCAATTCTGTCACATGCTTGTGGGGTTCTCGTAAGTCATGTACCTTCTTAGGCTCAAAATTATGCCAAATTTAGGCACAAGGCACATTTGACTGACACAGGTGTAGCTGGAACGTGGACATGCTGAAGGCGTTCAAGTTCCTTTTACAAGAGATCGTCTGGTACCTGGTCAACAAGAATGCGCTGCTGCCGACAGAGGTGAAGGCTGTCCAATTCCGGGAGCTCTCTATCACCAGTCCCTTCGATTCTCGTCCAGGTCGCTCCATACCCCAGGATCTTGTACACATGCTCGACCTCACGTCCTTGGTACTGCTGGACATGCCTTCGGATCTCCTCTTCTACCGCGACCTCTGCGAGCTGCTCATCGCTTCGCCCAACCTCAAACGACTGGCCTTATCCACAAGAGCGTCGAGGTACAATCGCCCCATCGAAGACATCTGCACGATGTATGCGGATATGGGCGGCCAGCCGCTGCCACTCACATCTCTGGAGCTGGTTGGTCCGCTGGTGCCCCGTGCGCCTAGAGGCGCACCATCTGTCCAGGGCCCGATAACCACCGATACAGTGTGGCCCCAAGCAGCATACCTCGCTCTTCTCCTTGAGACAAGCTCGCTCGAGGAGATGATCATCCCTCCGCGCCATCGAGATACAGACCGCATCTATGCGCCCGATTGTGCGTACCCGTTTCCGCGCGATTTTCCCTACGGTACCTTTAGCACGGAGATGCTACCACGCTTGAAGCGCCTACACCTCTTCCAGAGCGGCGGCGTGCAAGTTTTCGAGTACGGCATAGCTAGCGAATCCGTCATCAAATTCGCGAGTCAAGTCCATATCACGGTGGAAGCCTTGGCTTATAATACGTTCCTTTGCCATCGCACGGGGCGTGGATCCTGCACCGAGCGCAGATACTGCTTTGATACGGTGACCGATTACGCGTACGAAGACATGCGGTTCATGGGTTTCGATCCCTTGGTGAAGATGCCTCTCGTGCGTGAGTTCGGCCTCGCATTGTGGTACGACCTCTTGGACGACTTTGCTACAACCGCTCTTGCCGGCATGCCAAAGCTAGAGTCCCTGTATGTCAAGACGTACGTGCACCAGGACACCAAGCAGACAATCAGCACCGGAGCAGACTTGAAGCGCAAGATTCAACACCTCCTTGCTGAAGCTGTCCGCCACTGTCCTCAACTTCGCTATATGAAGCTCTGCGTAGACGCTGCTTCTACCAAGGACGGCAAGGAGATCACTCGGTCTTGGCGAGTGATCAGACGTGACACCTCCGCCGTCGGTGTCCTCCCTGTGTCGGAGGAGCTGGATGAGTTTGGGGAGCGCCGTGCTTGTCCGGAGAGCCTCCGGGATGCTCCTGTTCATGGACGCCACACGGGCAACAAACGACGGCCAGAATGAAGATGATGAGTGGGAGATGTTCCGAGGTTGTCCCCACGATGGATGGGCGATGTTCGCAGCTCTGGCTGCCCGATGACATGGTTGGCCTAAAGTTTTATACAAGGTCTGGCATCTTCTAGAAATAAATCAACATAGATGCATCCATATGAAAACTTTGTCGACTTGTAGCTGTAAAGTGATTAACTGCCATGTACACGGTATGAGAAGCCTAGGTCCCTGTTGCCATGTCGCCAGATTGCTGCGATGCATGCCTAGGTATTCTCGGAGGTATTTACTATATACATCTAACCTCTCGTGACCACAGCCTTGCAACCGTTGTGATGTCTATAATTTTGTCCAAAGGGAAAGCTGTGTCCTGAATTGGGTAGTGTGAGCCTTCGCCGGCAAGTTTGAGGCATTGTTTTGGTCTGCCTAGACTCGTCATGAGGCTTGCCCGCGTAAGCCCAGTGAAATAAGACATAAATACACAGAAAAAGCACACATACTCCACTCTCCTCTAGCTTCCCCTTTGTCCTCACCCTATGTCTAGCACCATCGTTGCTATCGCTCACTGTGACACAAGAGGTTGTTGACAGAGTGAAGGTTTCTCGCAGTGGGACTGCGGGCCACGGTAATAGATATGACCATCATTGATGGATCATAAAAGAATATATGTGACATATCTAGGTAAGCAAGATCTACTCCTACAGGTCAATAATGTCATTGTAGCCCTTTGGCCTTCCCTGGCCCTCTTTGCATAGCTGAAATAGGCAGGCAAACATTGAGACAGCTGTGCATCCAAACATTTAGAGCCAAATAGCAAAAACATTAAGAAATACCCAGACATCCAGAGGCAAACAGCCAAACATCCGGAGACACCAAGACGTCCACTGCCGAACATCTGTGACGAGCGGCCACCCAGATGAGAATATTCCAACACTCAGATGCCCACAGCCAAACAGCCCAACGATCAGACATCCAGACACTTAGACAGTTGAGCAGCCAGACTCTTAAAGGCAATTCATCATGCCATCACAATCAACTCTCTGCTAGAGCCGAGACTAGACCAATCACTCTCACTCACCAATCGGCTCTGGGAGGTAACATTTGCCCTCTCTGCTACAAATCCCTTCTTGTTATATGTAATGAGCATCAACCGAAAGCAGCGTTTGGTAAGGTCATGAGCGATGACAATGAACGCGTGGAGACTGCCCTTTTTCCCCACGAAGTCAACAGCCAGACGAATGGTCGTGAGCTGCTGGTTGGTCTGCGGATGCACGACGCGGTACTCTCTCGACGTGCCCGCCCCGTGTCCCGGAGGCGATCGAAGTTTGAGCACAGCTGAGCTCGTGTGGAATGCGATGAGATAGGGAGGGACGCCCTCTTTGTCAGCTAGTAGTCTGCATCGGGCACGTGCTTCAGCCTCGTCCGGCGCAAAATGGTCAGACAGACCAAAGCCGATATCGGCTCCTTTGTTGAGAGTTCCTTCCCGTGACCGTTGTTGTCTTAGGACTTCAGTAGTATCTGGCCCAAGCTTGTAAAATGTGAGAGGGCTCGACAGCGGCGAGGGCAAAGGTCGGATGCCGATGTCAGCTTGCTCCTGGCGATAGATCCAGCCCGTCCATGACCAAGAGGGACAGCCTTCTCGGCGGAGCAAAGTTGTGTCCCAGAACCAGCAGCCTCCGATGGCCTCCTCAAACATGTGCTCCGGCATCCCATGATATATGGGGCCGAGTTGGGGCTCCAGCATACCAGCCACGCCGGCAAATGCGTTCTCCATGTCGTCTGTCCGGCTCAATGTTCGATGCATGTACTGCTTCACCAGATCTCGAAACAGCGAGATCTTGCCGGTGGGATCGAGCAACCGATCGGAAAGCCGGGTCTTGACTGACATGAGCCCCTCTTCTGAAGGCAGTGCCTCTCCGAGTTCCAATCGCAGATCTTCCCTCCATACAGCTGAAGCACAAGAGAACACCATGACTTCGGAAAGCAGAATGAGGGATCTTCTGGAACACAGTTCCTCCTGGAACGTCCAGCCACGTGTCCTCCATGGTGACGCCTCGATGATGTACTTCGTGCTCAAGGGAACCTTCATTAGGTGAAGACCAGGCAGCTGGAAGTGCCTGTGCCTTTGCATTCTATCCTTCGTGGTGTTAACTCCTGGAAGGCCCTGGCCGCAGTCCTTGCCGTCAGCAGCCACAATAGTCATATCAGCTTGCAGATATATATCGTACATCTGCGCGATCTGATGGTGACGCTTGGCGCTATCATCTTGGACGATACACAAGGCGTCAACCCAAAGGTACTCATAGCCGAGCATCCTGGTTAGTTGTATTGCATCGGCAATAGTTCTGGGAAGATTCTCCGCCTCCAAGCCCTGTTCGGCATACCATTGCTCACAGACGGCCCTCGTCAAGATGGGCTGTGCAACAAGGCCCCAGACATAACTCAGCACCAGGTACTGCGGTCGACCGTCAGAGGATACGTCGGTCAGGCACATTCTCCGAACGTCGATCAAGATCATGCCTTGCGGATAGGCCCTGGACTCATCCGGAGAGCAAAGTCCGTGGCGGCATGTGCACTGTTGAAGCCACTGCCTGATCAAGTCGACGTCCACCCGGTATTGTACTTTCCGTGCTGTGCCTTTGTCTGGACCAAGGTATGGCATAAACACAGACTGGTCTTTTGGATGTCTGAAGACCCTCTCCAGCTGCAATCTGACCGCACTCCACCCCTTGTAGCTCTCCCAAATGATGTCAACTCTCACAAGCTTCTTCATGCGGTCGACTTCCAGATCATTTCGGGCCAACTCTTGCAAGAGTTGGAGTAATTTATCCCAGTCATCAGGGAGAATTTCCTCGTTGGTAAATCTGCACAAGGCGCAGGCAGACGAGAAACTCCCCATCTTCCACACGTGCACGACCCTGGACGATCCCTGCTCTCCTTGGAGCTGATCCCATGGAGTGGACAGAAGGATGCTCCTAGAGCAGGAGCGGCAAAAATCTCCAGAAGGCGGCATTTCCATGATGTCCTCTCTGGTCGACTGGCGATGAGATGGATGCCTGAGGAATTCTGGTACGTGGATGAACCCCTTGATCAAGTCGTTGCGGAATGTGATTTCATGTCGTAGACGCAGGATGTCAGACATCTTCAATCTTCGGATGGAAAGAGGCGGGGCATCATCCATGGATTCGTTAAGCTGACCAACATGCATACCTACATGTTTGTACATTGTTGCACATTGGCGAGCATGCATAAGTGCATATATGAATAACATGGCACAGGGCACAGGGCATGTCGCTCTCAGGACGAGTATCTCTCCATATGTACTCAGCCCAGGTGCCAAGTACTTACTTAGGTAGCCTACTGAAATGGATGTTCCATGCGTCTTTGCCACGACACCTTTAGGGATTCACAAGTACTGTACTGACCAATTTGAGTATAGTATTGTACTTTTCCAAAGAGTACCTACAGTACAATACAGGCTGTACTTAAATAAGCTCTACGTACCCTACAACCTCTTGTTGTAGGCTTAGTGCTCTCAATTATTAGTTCACTAGATATTAAATTGTGGGGTTAGAGTTAGAGATAGGGCTAGCCTTAAAATTAATGAGGAACGAAAAGACTGATAAGCTGATGATAGGGGCATTTCTGTCCCAATCGGGTAACCAATAGGGGGAGGGGTGCTAAAAAGCCGTACAGTATGGGGTATAACAGTATATGTGTCGCTTGATTTGAGTACTGTACAGTACAGTACAGTACTGAAATAATGTGCATCCCTGGACACCTTGAAGCTCTGAATCTCGTGTTTACACACTCGGATGTACACCTCCTGCAGTTTCCTAGGAAACAGTCTCTTTCACAGCGACTTCTTCGTTTGTGTAATTTTGTCCTTTCTTCCGTGCGTCAACTCTCAGCCTCCTCAAACGTCTTACATCTCGCTCAAGATATCTCGTCAAGAACCACCCCCACGCCGTGAACAGCCACGCACCACCTGTCATCGCAGCGCAGACCGCGAAGGGCGTCTTGTAGCCATTGTACGCGTACTTGCTGAGGAACAGCTGCGGCGCGATGACACCGCCGACCTGGCCGACGCAGTTCTGAAACGCCAGGCCGAACGCCGCGCCCGTCGCGCCCGTGAGCGTCGCGCTCCTCCAGGACCAGAAGGGGATGAACCACACGCTGTAGAACATGGTCCCCAGCACGCAGGACACGTATATGCCGATCTTGTCGCTCAGGGTCGCCAGCAGGATGAAGAAGGCCAGCATCAGGGTGCCGAGGCTGAGGACGAAGGCCGGCCGGATGATGTAGCCTCTGCCCAGGATCCAGCCCGCCGCCACGATCGCCAGCACGGAGCACGCCGCCGGGGGAAGGTTCAAGAGTTGGTTGCGCGGCAGGGAGGCGAAACCGAGGTCGGTGGTGATGGTGGGCAGCTGCCACGATAATCCGTAGCCGGCGAAGTTTGTCATGAACTGCGCGATCATGAAAGCGTAGGTGCGTGGGTCCTTGAGGCAGGCCATGACCTCGACTTTGCTGAACTTTGGATCTGCTGTCTTGGGGGCGTTGTCTGTAAGACGGAGCTCGAGGTACTCTTGTTCGCGAGGCGTGAGCCACTTGTTGGATCTCGGAGACTTCGGATAGTCGGGGAGCACGAGGAAGACGACCAGTCCCCAGAGTATGGTGGCCAGTCCTTCTAACAGATAAACCCTAGCCATGGAGATTCCAGTGATCAGCATCAACGTGCATGTACATGGTACTGCTGTGAGGTGTCAAGAATTCTACATACCATCTCCAGGCGCTCAGCCCGCCAATACCGTTCATGTAAGAAATACCATAGGCAATGAGACTCCCAATAACGCCGCTGCAGTTTTGCAATCCGAATAGCCACATTATCGGCTTGCCCATCTCGTCAGTGCGGTACCTGTTGGGTTCCGTTAATCAGCGCGCTTTCGACTGCTTGTAACCTCGACATGCACCAAAGATGCGACAGCATCAAGATTGTCTTGTCGAGACATGGCGGAACTAGGGAAAAGCCAACTCAGGACATCACTCACCAGGAGCAGAGCTGCGCCGCGAACCCTGGAAACATTCCAGCCTCCATGACGCCCAAGAAGAAGCGCGCGGCGTAGTAACCACCTGCATTCTGAATAGCCGCGTGGCACGCCAGGACGATGCCCCAGGAGACTATGATGCGTGTCTGCCAATTCCGTGGCGTGGCTCTCTTGAGCATCAGGTTGCTGGGCACCTCGAAGATGATGTAGCTGATGAAATAGATGGATTGGACCCAGTTGTACCGATCTGCCGTCATGTGTAACTCTTTCAGGATGTTGCGACTCTGGCCGACCTGGAGGACTTTGACGTTGGCGGCGTTTGTGTAATCGACTGAGGCACAATAATTAGCAGGCTGCCGCCGCATGAGATTTCTGCTCGTTTGATAAAGACTCACTGTTCTTGATCAGATATGTGATCCCTATCAGCCACAGGAACCTCATGTCCACCTTTCTCATGATGGCCCGATCTTCGCTCGGCGTGAACGAGGCAAGGAATTCATTCTTGCCGTGATGAGTTCCATCGTGCAGATATGACGAGTCTTGACCCTCAGCTGGTGTTCCGGCGCTGTCCGTCCCGTCTTGTAACACTTCGTCTATTTTGTCTGATCTTTCACATGTCATAGCGCATGAAAACATAAGATGAGAGAAAAACTGGACATTGACAAATGTCACGGAAGCTGGACATCCAAGGTAATTTTGAGCTCCGTCACCGGTGTGATATAGCAAGGGGGCTATTCTCTTCGCCCATGTAACCCCTCGCGGTAGCTGAATTCGAGTGTGGAGCGAGGGGCGGTCGCGCAATTGATACCAAGTTGCTGACCGGGAACATACTCGCAGATAATGGTCAGCGATTCGTCGAACGAGCTGTTATACTTATCGATCTAAGAGGAGAAACGCAGTAGGCTGGTGTGGGTGAGGATTGAACGATCGGCAGGGAGGATGGCGTGCTCGAGCAACCAAGATCATCTCGCTCTGGATATGGCGGCATGCTTTTGTGGTTGTTTCGCCTCTCCGAGACATGAAAACATCTCAACCCCTGGGGCTATCCGGAATTCAATACGGCATGAAGCATAGCGTACTCCTCTCGAGATGCATGGGCATAACCGCTGCGACAGGTGATACAACTCCAGGTGTGTATTGGAGTCCCCGTCATCAATGCCACGAGCACTGCTCAAGTTTCTCCTTCCGCTATGCTCATGTCAATCCTCGACCAACTTCTGATTCTTTCGTTCCCGAACAACATCCTGCCGCCAGTGAACGCCCCGGCGGCGCCGGCCTCCACGAGTACATGCACAATGTCCTTCCGCCCGATGACGAACGCGGTCTGCACGGGTGTTTGCCTACGAGGCCCGGCCACAAGATTGGGGCTCGCGCCGGCGTCCAACAGCATTCTCACGACGTCTATATGACCGCCTCCAGCAGCAGCGTGGAGTGCCGGTCCTCCGTGGTTCACCGCACCGGGAGCGTCGACGTGTGCCCCATGCTGAAGGAGAACTTGGACGATCTCGGTGTCTCCGATCAGTGAGGCTGCCTGGAGGGCTGTATAGCCACCATACTTGGCCGGTCTGCTGTTTCTGTCGGCGCCTTTGGCGATCAGTGTTTTGGCCAAGTCAGCGTGTCCGCGGTAGCATGCGGCTTGCAATGCGGTCACCCCTGCACTGGGCGATGCCGGGGCGTTGATTTCCGCTCCCAGATCGAGGAGGAGGTTGACGACGTCCGTATGCCCTCCTTCGGCTGCAGCTTGAACGGGTGTGCGACCCTGATACCGGGTTATTTTTGTCGGATTGATGTAGTTGTTCGCGCCAGCGTCGAGGAGCATGCGGATAAGCCCGAGATTGCCTATTCCACCGGCGTCAGCGTGGTTTCTGATGGCTTCATGAGGTGTCAGACTTGGACTCGGCGTACCTGTGCCACATGCCAGTTCAAACGCGTTGCAATAAATGTTGTTGCCCCCGGGTGCAGCTATGTCAGCCCCGGCGGCGAGAAGGACACGGACGACGTCTTCATGTGCATGCAGACAGGCGGCTTGCAGAGCGGTCTGGCCGTACCAACCCACGGGAGCTGCATTCACCACTTCCGCCCGTTCAGACGCATCACCCTGCTGGGAGAGGATTTCCTTCACGAGGCCGAGATCGCCGTTCCGGGATGCAACCTGCAGCTCAGTCCACCGCGGCTCATCGTCTCCCTCTTCGGTCGGCAGACAAGATGGATCCCATCTTGCGTCTGGTGGGGATGGTGCTATGTGGACTGTCTGGCCGCTGCCTTGGACTGTTGCAGGTAACCCATCATGATCCATGCAAGACAGCACCGGCTTGGTGGAGCCGTAAGGTTGGTTCAACAAACTCCGGTGGCGGCGCAAGGAAGACTGTTGGCTCTTGGGATTGTTCACTTCGAGCTGGGCTCGCAAGGCCGGAGTGTGTTCGTCTTTGCCGAAATTTCTTTCCAGTTTCTTGAAAGCGGAGCGCTCTGGCCGGGCGGGCCGGGCTAGCCATTACTTGTAGCTCTGCGGGTGGACTGCGTGACGGTCTTAGGAGACGCAGCTAAATAAGCGTGGGGTCCGGAAGACTGTGGTCAACGAATGGTTTCAATTGTGTAGACGCAGGATTATATTTTGGTGGCCGCAAGTAGGACTCTCTTCAAACTCCAGTACTTGAAATTACAGCCAAAGTTTACGAGAGAAGCAATGCAAGACGAGTATCAACACTTCATGTTCAACTGGGTTCCCGAGGGTCGTCCCTAGAATGCATTGGGCAGACCAGTTGGCATGGGATGGGGTCTGGATGGCGTGCAACATGAAAGTGGCTAGCACCTTAATCTGATCGGTAAGCAAAGGCAACACAAGTGATCTGTGCCCAAGCACAATGATTTCCTGGTGGTTTTCATGTGCTGGTAACTTTATTGCAATCACGATTGGAAATTGTTCTGCCGTCTTTGGGTCGAAGGGAATATTTAGGGTTTGTAAATTGGCCTAAAATAGCTTCGTACGACCTCCCTATACAAATATGGGTATCTAAGCACGTTCAAGAGACAAAGAGACCAAATGCCAAAGAGTTTTAGAACAAAAGAAGAACGGTGTACCGGGACGAGGGAGAAGGCAGTCGAGACCCCCAGCACTTGAAGGCCCCCAACCTACTGATAGGGTCACGGTTCCGTCGAGGACTTTCTTTATTCCACTTCTTTGCCACAGCGCCGTGGATGTCGTAATCTGCATTCTCGTCCAGATTCAGTTGCTGGACTATCTATTTTGCTCTCTACTCAATTTAGTCGCACGAACGATGGCTTTTTGACTCGGTCAAATAATTGATTCAAGATTCTAACAACTGATTAAGGGTTCCGATGAACAACCTCAGGACACAGACCGAAATGATCCTGTCAAACCACCTAGAACACTGACTATTTACACTTGTATCAAGCTAGCTACCACTTGGCATTGCTTGCGGGCGTAGGAATAAGAGTCCGCCACTGAATCGCCGCTTTGTTATCATCAGCGTGCGGCGGATCAGCCTCTCCAAGGACATAGGCATCACGCCACTCGGCGAGGCGAGCTGGCGGCCCCGACTCACCTAGGTTGCCCCGGGCGCCGTGGAAGGCGAACAAGAGCGGGGGCGCGTTCTTGAAGTTCCCAGCCGGGTACCACCTACGGTCCTGCGGCCAGTCCGCCCACTTGACCCGGTACTGGAGGATCCTCTCGCCGCGGGGTTTCATACGCGAGGCGAGGACGGCCTCGACGTCCCACTCCCACCGGCCCTTGACCAGCCGGGCTCCGGGGCGAGAGTACCTCGCCGGGCGCTTCGTCACGCGCTTGCGCATGTCCTGGTCCAAAGTACTCCGCCTGAAGTCGTAACGGCGCACGGCGTGACGCGCAGACCGGCCCGCGGCTGCGGCCCAGCCAGTTCCGGTAGTTGGCAATGGGGGAGGAGCCGAGGGCTCTGGAGGAGCCTCCGCTGGATAGGTCTTACGTTGCTGCCTGGCCCTGGCTATAGCAGCTTTATTGATGTCCGAATCCATCAAGTCCATATAGGAATCAGGAAACTCTTTGTAAATTAGGTAATTGGTATACAGTCCGTTGGCTGCCGTCATGTATACATGCACGAGTCCTCTCGTCCCTTGGCTTAGGTCAGCAGATGGTTTAATTGTAATGTGTTGTGCCTCATTTTGGTTCCGTCCTCGGTGGAACGGGGCACTAACCACGCCAAAGTCAGCTTATGCATCATATGTCAGGAACTCTCTGAGGATGGACTCACATTACCATGGCCGTGGCGACTGGTCTAGCATTTTTTCCCGTCAGCGTTTTTGAGGGGATTTTTCCTTGGATGTCCTGTTTCGGTTGAACGGCTCAGTCAGCGGACATGGACCATCTGCTTAGGTGTTGTGGGACTCAATGCATGGGAACTTACCGGGACATCTCGTTCAAAGTCGTGGATCCATTTAAGGATGGCCCGAACATGAGCATTAAAATTCATGTTGTCATTAATAAGTGCTGCCCAGTTCTCACCGGTCATGACAATTCGACGAAAGCCGAAGATCATCTCGACTTGCCCAGAACCATCTAATTTGTCAGCCACGCAGGACCCATCTACAAAAAGCTCCGGCAAAAGCCCCCACGGCGGCGGCGGCGGCGGCGCGGGAGCACCCTGACCCTGCGCAGTCTCGCGTGCCTGGGATACTTTTGGTGGCATGTTAAGTTATTGGAGGTATTTCGGGCAACTACGTTTCGTTGCTTAATGTTCAAAGGGGCAGAGCAAGCTGATTACTCAAGTAGATAATCGAGTGTCTCTGGTTTGCAAAAGAGGTGATGTTCAATGGCCAGTTCACCTCAGCGTCACCGAGAAGTATACAATTTAGGCATCTTTATACATGGAAAATATCATCTCAGAAGCTCTCCGATCCTCCCTGGCAACACCTTTTCATTGTCTCGAGAGAACGGGAAGTTCTAATTCTTAGAATGGTAAAAGGCGAAACCACAAAAGAAAAGGCTAGAAAAACAATCGCGGTCTAGCTGGACAAAGTGCATTGCGCATAAAGGACGGTGGGCGGCAGGGTATATTATTGTCTACTCTCCAGCAACAATGGAATCATAGGCTTTGACGGATAACAAAATTTCTCGCAAAGAGAAGACTGCACAAGGCAAAGACATTGTCTGGACGATAGCAGGCTACATGGCATATCTTGGGGCACGACTCGAAAGAGACGTGCGAGAAGGAGGCACTTTTCCGGGAGTGTCCCTAAAGCTGCACCCGTACCTTATGAGACCTTGTGAGAGCAATGCTTCATCTTGGCTGGTCTTGGACCTCCATCGAATCCTTTGTGGTATGCTCTCCGCCCAAGGAGGTCCGCCACGTAGGTGACCCGGCGGAAGACAGAAGCAAAAGGTTCTCAGGGTTTTCGGAGTTGCGAATATGGGCGCTCGACCAAAGACATACACATGATATGGCTGGTGTACGTTTCTCTTCTGTGAAAGGTGCCAGTGGGGGTGATGCTATCAATACTTAATGCGGTTTCTACTCAAGTAGACAGCACGTATGGCTGCACATACATGAGTGAGTGCCAGTGTATTCAAGATGTACAAATTCATAACTTGAGAACCGTCGATAACATTTAGTAGGCATGAAGCGACTGTTGGATGCTCATTTAAAAATTTACCTAGGTAGAGTCTGAACCCCTACACCACGAGCCGTTGGAGTCCGAGGAACACTGCGTCAAATGTAGAAAGACATGATCACATTCTTCATCGAGGCTCTAATTCTGGATCAAAAGAGTTGCAATTTTTAGGCAGAGACGAATATCGATGAGTACTTAATGGTCAGTCCTGGCAGATCAGGGCCTTTGCATGTGCCCAGGTGGCTATCAACATCGCGTTGAGTAGACGGTCAAGCAACGGGGTCACAGGTGGTGCCGTTGTAGCATATTTGCAACCCCGTATCATGTATGGATGTCATGCGCTGCTTCAGCATCACCTAGTCTTGCCAATCTTCCATCGGACTGGCCTGCTCTCCGAAATCGCAGTGCGGTTTCTTTTGTTTTTTTTCGGCCCTCCCCGGGGGGGGGGGGGCAGATCGGCTGGCGAATTGAATTAGCAAATGGCAAGGCACCTTCTCGTCGGGAAATAAGTTCTCGCAAAATGGCACTGTAATACTTATCAGACAAGGGAAATTTCATCAGGCACAAAGAGGACCTCGGGAGGTAGTCCTTTATGTGAGAGAGTGTTTTGACGGTGTTCACCACGTCACAAAGCGACGAGACTGAGCTCAACTCGTACCGAAACCTCGACATCAAGCCCACTTCATGTAATGGGAAGAGTGGCCAACAAGACTGCTGTGTCTGAGAGGCTCGTCGGCGTTTCACAGTGTCCTCATCATTTGAATTGAGGGCTGATGGCATCGGATTTTTGGATTGTTAACGCCAACACGATTCACTCAGGAGTCAGCGAGGACTGGGCACAGCATTTACACAAAGTTTAGACGTGAATTGTCATTGGATGAGGCAACCTAGCATTATAGACGCGAGGGAGTAGCTTGTGGCCACAGTTCATCCTTGGCAGCGTGTTTACCAGTCCAGTTCTTTAATCTTTGAGGCGAATTCTTCGGTCCGTATCGGTGTGGAGATGTGTAATGGTGGGCACGTAAAATCATAACAGCTTCTAATTCAGCTTCTCATTCACGCGCTCAGAATATCTAAGTACCTAGGCAGCCCTTGTAGTGCGAGGGTTGCGGAGGATGAAATGACATCTTTTCGGAATGGTCGTAGCTACCTGGGCAATGCTGAACAGGCTGGCTCACCCAAGCTCATCCGATGCGTATGAACGGCTTCGGGCGATAAGCCCTGCAGGTACGTTTAGTTGATTTCAGAGCGACAGTGCTGCAGTTCCACGGGCAATCGGCCCGGCCAGTGTGGCCATGGTCCCTGATCAGCTTATAACATGGGCCCGGTTGGTTTTGGCACTTCGAGATCATACCCAGGAAACTGAAATCTGCCCAGTCGTGTGACTCCTGAGCTGATTGGGGCCCGTCCATCATGCAAGTGCCCCGAGCACAGTCTCTCGCAGCCTCCTGGGGAGTCTCGTGAGTCGGATTTACGAGACGCCATCGACAGTCATGGCCACAGAGATGATAATGAGGCATCCAACTGAGAGTAGTTTCGCGGTATTCACGTCGAGCCACAGCTGGTGTTGGCATTCTTCGAGACATAAGGGGTGGCTGACTGTGTGATCGTAAGGCGTGAGCAGGCCTTCTCGATCTAGATCGCGAGCATCTGAGCAGCATGAGTGGGACTATGCCGGCATCATCCTGTGGCCCTTTCACCAGCTCGTGGAAAGGCTCCGCGGGTCGCTCCAGACTTGAAATTGCATCCTCGAGCAGCATCGTTCTAGGGTGGGTATCGATCAAAACCGGCTCAGCTTCTTCCCAAGGTCCTTGGTCCCGTTCTTCGCGGCCAGGCCTCCAGCAGATTTTGGTTGGGACACGTGCAAGTCCATCCCGCGGCCAAGACCCAGGCGGATGTCGTAATTTGAAGACCTCGGATTGAAGAATGGGAGGGACACTGAAGTTCCAAGCTCCAGTCCGCGGGCGAGGCTCCGTAGACGAGCCGGTTCAATGTAAAAGAGTTGGTGGTGGCAACGGTTGGATCGGGTCGCGACTTCCAACATTCAACAACCCTGGCTCCGTATTGGCACAGGTCCGTCCCAGCCCGACTCAGCATGTCAGCCCACCGACGAATATACCTCAAGGCCTGAATGAGGTCAGTCCCACCATCTGCATCAAATGTTGTATCCAAGTAAGGCGAGAGCGGCGTCCCAGACTCCCCGAAGCCCGGCTCGTAGACGCCGAAAGGATCCGCGCCGTTCTTCAGAACTTCAACACCGAGCTTCACCCAGGCTTCGTGCCTGTCGGCGTCCAGATCCATGTTTTGTTGGAGATCTAGCGGACCTCTTAAAAACTCATACACAGCGTCTGCCACGCAGTGGAGCACTGATCTGCCGGTGCTGGTGCTTTTCAGTGTTGCAACCCTAGTTTCGGGTCCGATGCCTCAAGGCCCAGAAACGACAACAAGCCATCAGGCCCTATGAACCTAATCAGAACCCAAACTTCCATAGCCACGTCGAATCTCGTTTGCAGTGCAGTCGAGGGAATATCAGCACAGAGATTCTGGACAATCACGTTTAAGCATCGGATGTCTGGGCAGATGTTGAGCCATAGGTACTCCGATCCTCCATCAGCGAGAACCGCATCGAACGCCGGGTCCTCGGTAAAGAGACGATATATCTGATAACTTCTTTCTTTATAATATGGTATGTCGGCAAATCTGATAAAAAACATGGCATACAGGCCTAAGGCTCTGTTCAAGACCGCCGAGTGGTCTGGGAATGTCGCCTGGTCCAGAAGGTACCGACAGACATTGGCATGGCCCCGCATCGCAGCATGCTAGGTCCGTTAGGTTGAACTCAAGCGACAGCATTAGGAGGAGCTCACCTCAAGTAGAGTCTCATTACTGCCATACCAAGTTCTCATCACATCGTGTAACCCCGCTTTGCCGCTCTGGATTAATGTCTGCATAGCGGGGAGGTCGCCGCGCCGACAGAACTCGAAAATAGCTGAATCGCAGGGCACCAGGTTATACGACCGCAATTCCACACCCAATTTGGATTGGGACAATGTTATCGCAGCCTCGCACATTAGGTGATATCCAGCCCAGGACGGGATACGAAACCTGAGCCGGTATGGGGTCTCGGCACGGCGTGTTCTTTGCCTGCCCACTATTCCCTCCGAGATGCTCACGGTCAGCAATCAGGTGTTTGCAACAGAAATGCTGATCATCCTGGGTATACATTCCACACGTCGTGGCTTACCTTTCTTGCCCGTCTTTGCCATGGATACCGTAGCCACTGTGGAGTCAGGAACAGACGGCAGGGAATCCCGGGACATGTCCATGTGCTCAACGGCGTGTCGTGACTGTAGTTCATGGAGTATCGGCCCATAGCGAGCTAGGTAGTCGTGTGTCACCTCGTGTGCCACCTCGTTTTGGTACATTGTATACGCGGTGTATGCCATTCCCAGCGAGCTCTTGGCTTTCTCCAGGCTCTCCAGCATCTTTTGCACGTCAGGCTCCTTGAAGAACGCAAAGTAAAGTCTGCCTCTTCCGCCATGGTTCTCTATGCGACGGGTCATGCGGTCGACCAGCTGTTGTATATCCTTCGTGCGCTGTTGACACGTCGTGAGGCAGCGCACGAGGACAGAAGATTGGTTCGAGGTTTGGCCTGTGCGCTGTTGCTGTCGGTCGAACATGTCAAGACAGTCGGCCATTGTTTCCAGTTCGTACGAGAGGTCCTCGAGGGACTTCGGCGCGCCCTTGGCGGTGCGGTAGATCTCCTTCAGCCTCTTGGCGCTGTCGGCGAGCTGGAGGCCCAGGGAAACCAAGCCTGCGCCGCCGGTGACAACGCCAAAGACAGCCTCGATGCCTGACATTGCGATGGGATATTCTGGAATTTGGTGGGTTCAAGGGTGCGTGACCAGGAAAGAAAAAAAGGGGGCGGTGCAAAGTAAGATGGAGTATGCCAGCAGGAAGAAGATGGGCTGCGGGGACGCGGGATGATATATATGGGACTGCGGACGAGGAGCCAAGGGGCACCGGGGCCTCGTGGACGCGAAGGTGGCACACCACTTATGCACGATTCTGCAACTTACGCGAATAGTCTGATGGGGCGCTTGCAAGGCTTTTTATACTTACCCTACAGGAAGTACGAAAGGCAAGGCGAACCGGGCGCAGCCATGCGGGCTTCCGGAGCGGAGGGTTGTGTTGTGTAACAATCAGCTGAAGGGACAAAAAGTAAACACCGCGTAGCAGCGCGTCCCGGACTTGCGGATGACTGTTCTCAAGAATAATGAACCATCCTGGTGGACAACAAGATGCTGATTATATGCAATTGGAATTATTTCTCTGAAAGACCGTTCTCACTTGAGGACCACTGGGGAGTTGGGGACATTTGGTTGCCAGCCCTTCGAAGGGATTATATAAAGGTGGGGAATTCCAGAAATTTAAAGACGGGCTGCTGAGAATCATTACTTCATCAGTCAGGACCGCTCATTCATGTCCGAAGGTGACAATCAATCAATTGCTTCTTTATAGCCGCTCCATGCAAGAGAAATTCTCTTCTATAAGCCTTTCATCAACCCTCTGACGCCTCCCTCGTTCTTTCGTATTCCTAGCAACGTCGTGAGGAAGTTCCACCAGAACAAGCACTCGGCCACGTACTCCTCCACCTTCAAGGACGCGGTCACAGCAGCCATGAGGATGAAGGCAGCCCATGACATCCACTTGAGCCTGGAGCCCGACGACACGGTGATCCCGACGACGTTGACACAGAGCCCCACGACCCAGGCGACCAGGGAGATGACGGTCAGGATGATGCTGCCGAGCAGGAGGAAGAAGGCGGCCACGAGCGCGATGGTGCCGCAGGCCGAGTAGACCCGGGCGGGGAGCGGCTCGCCGCGGCCCCCCCGCACGCTGAAGGCGGTGGCCGCGAGGAGGAGCAGGAGCAGGAGACACGCGAAGGCGCACGCCAGGGCGTAGATGACCACGATCGGGAGGAAGAGCAGGTCGACGGACCAGCTGGACACGTCGTTCCCGGCCGCCCGGATCAGCCTCTCGGCCGAGTTGGCGGCGCTGTCGACGGGGGCGCGGATGTCGTCCTGCGCGCCCTGGGGCACGTAGAACACCCCGAGGGCCCTGGCGAGGACGCTGCCCGGCTGGAAGCCGAAGATGGTGCCGTTGTTGGCGGTCGCGTTGAAGTCGCCTGCGCCCCCGCGGGAGAAGAGCTGGCCGCACGACGACTGCGTCGAGTTCGAACCCTCCGTGCCGGCCTTGGTGCTGCAGTACGTGGTCAGGTGCAGTGACATCTGGTCCGGGACGTCGAGGTCGTCGAGGGCGCCCGCGGTCTCGTTGAGCCACTTGTTGAGCTCGTCCTGGATCGTGTCCAGGACCTTGTCCATCAGGCCGACGACCGCGTCCTCGATGGCCTCCAGGTCGTCCCCGATCTCGCCGACGATCTTGTCGGCCTCGGCCTCGGCGGCCGTGGCGGCGGCCTGTGCGGCCGTCTCGACGGCGGTGATGGCCCCTCCGGCGGCGGTCTCGACCCCCGACACAAAGGTCCCGACGGCGGTCTCGGCACTTCCGGCGGCGCTGGCGATGTCACTTGTTATGGAGTCGATGCCTCGCTTGGTCTTGGTTGATGAGGTGGAGTTGTGCACGAGCTCGATGGTTGGTGGTGTGAACCGGGCAAAGTTGCTCATGTCGATCTGTGGCACTGTCAGTCTTTCTCTTTGAGACGCAGTTTCTTTTTTGAAAGGAAAAACATGAAGACGTACAGTTATTAGTGAGAGATCACTGGTCCCATTGCCGTGCCTGCCGACAACGAGGATGATGAGTGTCAAGACGAGGGCGGCAATCGTGCATGCTATTGATATGCCAAGTCTGACCAGTCTCCATGTGTATCGTTTTGATGTTTGTGAGTCGTGTGTCGGAGGCACTTTCTCAGAGTATTGCGCTCCTTGGAATGATCTTTCCGACTGCCAGGTATCGTGGGATGGCCCACGTTGAGCACGTGTGTCCATATCGGCACCGGTGGAGTCCGTCCTATCCGAGCGATTGTGAGGTATGGCACCGAACATGGCGGCACATGGGTAGGTATTTTGTTGGCTTTTTGTTGCTGTCGTTGAACGGTTATTAAAAATATCAAGTTGCACAAAGCTTGCAAACAGAACGCTGGGCAGAATCTGGGGCTAATATGTACGTGAGGGAGTAGGAGAGATATCTAGACATCGCCACCTTCGGGCGCGATGGTACTTTAAAAGACTCCATTGCTATCTAGCCAGGCGGGGCCCCTAACCCAATGACAAAGGTCTATAGAATGGCAGATCAAAGAATCAAGATAATGGGACAATGGCAAGAAGCCCAAGCGTAATTCATTGGCTGTCCGTTGCCAGCCTTATACGGACAATAAGCGCCTTGGAGGCCCCACAGCGCCTGCAGGCATTGTCTGCTACCCTGCGGTATTCTACCACCAATGGCAAGGTGGTGGCGTTTCGACTCTGGGGAAGCGCCAGCCAATCGCCCACCTGGCCCCCGGTAGTCTCCAGGGCTGCAGGTCCCCCACCCACTCGAGACATCGTGAACAAGAGTCGCTCGCAGTTTCAAGTCTTCAGCCAGCGTTAACGGTTTTCCCGATCACCAGTCGCTTCTGAACCGGCCACAGCCTGCAGACCTGTTCATGCATTGTGTGTCCTATTTGTGTTGGGTGTGGTAGTTTCAACGTGCTCTCAGATGGACAGTACCTAGGATAACAACAGAACTCCAGTCAGACTCGCCACCCACCTTGGCAGAACGCAGGGTCCTTTACGCGACAGCGATCATCTAACCAGTTGTAGCATCGATCATCGAATGAAAGCCACCACAGCCACGACACGATGCAACTTCGATAAGGACTCACTCTGTGCAGAATCTCACGGTCGACATCGAATGGACTGCGAGCCTTTCCAGACCATGCTGGGAAGGAATCGAGGGCGAGCTGATGCATCCCCGTCGCTTCGTCCGCCTCCCGAGGTCATTCAGCGCGGGATCAAGACACTGCATGGGAGCCTCGCGGTTTGTCACAGTTCGTTGCCGTTGCTGGAAATTTCCACCCGACCTCGCCCAGCCCGACCTGTGGCTCTGTAGTGGAAGGCGGCTACGACGTTCCCGGGGTCTGCAGGTGGCGGCTGTCGCTTCAGTCAATGAGGTCGCTGACCCCGCGGAGCCGACGTGCTTGCGGCTTCGCCAGTGCAGTGAAAATCCAAATTATTCTTGCGGCGGAATTCGGCACCGGGTCTGCCGAAACGCGGAGGAAACTTGGAAGACGCAGCGCGTAGATGGCTGCGTTGGATGAACCCTTGTCTTTGGAGGCACCGAGAATGATTATTCCAAGGCAACATGTGAGGAGCCGCGTTCCTGGGAAGACAATGGACGAAAAGCCTGGTGACAACCTTGGAAGTGAACGGGCTGACGGGATAAAATCCAAATCTCACTTCTGCGCGCATAAGCCGCCGAGAGCCGTGACTGAGACCCCTTTGGAAATTGGTGGGCACTTCTGCAGGCGAATTTTTACGAGGCATATCGTCCTCAGCCTGAAGGCTAATAACATCTGGCGAAATATCGCTCGCAATAGCTGCCTAGGTAATGCGAGAATTATGGCAGCCGTTCGCGCGACTTCAATTTGATACCTAGCTTGAGCGGTTTCAATTTTCTGCCTTTTTTTTCTTCCTTTGTCTTTTCCTATTTCCTTTTGTTCTCCCCTGCAGCCATGAACCATGTCGAGTCCCAAAGTTGGCTGCAACGCACCCTCCAGCTGTAGCCGCAGGATTTTGCAGATGTGCTTTGGTGCGTTTACCCAGGGCATTGTCCCTTCAAATGGAACAATGAGAATATGAAAAATCGAGCATGAGAATGACGTCCCTGGGTGGTACGATGAGTCTCATCTCATGTTCAAATCTTGTCTACCTAGCCTAATATGACCAGAATGCCCAAATTCAAGATTTTGTCTCTAGAGAGGCAATCACACAACGAACCGAGTAGTGGGGACCTATCACCCAAGCAGCGATTGCGTGATCGATGGCAACGTTTGGCGAATCCGTTCGCACTAAATCTGGGCTCTGCGATCGCGTAATGAATTGCTATAGTGCTCCGTGCGTGTGGGATTTTCGCCGTCTAAATTTCCAAGTTGAAAACTTGCATATGTACCGGTACGCCAGCCTCCTCTTTGCATCCGGATGGAGGGCGTATCAACCTCTCTCCTTCCGAAGAGTGCACTGACAGGACGGCAATACGGCGCCTGCACCACCGCTGCCAGCACCACAGACATGGGCAACCCAGCGCCGGAGACGGACGCCGCGAGCCTTCACGATGCGAGCAATGCCAGCGACCATGGACCCCCGGCCACAACCAGAATTGTGTCCACCTTTCGCTCCGTGCCCTTCCAGATCGCAGTGGCCTGTGGCGTGTCCTTCACGGCGCCGGGGATGTGGGACGCCCTCAACAACCTGGGCGCCGGAGGAGCTGCTGAGCCGTACGCCGTCTCCGCAGCCAACGCCTTGGTGTATGGCCTCTTCTTCATCGTCTGCATCGCTGCTGGAGGCATCAACAACCGCATCGGCCTGCGATATGGTCTGGCGCTCGGCGCCGTGGGATATCCCATCTACGGCGCGGGCCTGTATGTCAACAACGTCAGGGCTGTCACCTGGTTTATGCTCTTCGGCAGCGCACTGTGCGGTCTGTCAGCTGGGTTCTTCTGGGCGGCTGAAGCCGCTATAATCATTGGTGATTTCTGTCCTCGCAGTGTTGTTGGCGTGTATTCCGTCTTGACTAACTTGGGAGCTGCTAGGATACCCAAGCCCAAGCGATAGGGCCTTCTACCTGGCCATATGGCAGACGGCAAAGGCTGCTGGTCCCATCGTTGGAGGTGCCATCAACCTGGGTCTCAATGCGAAGTCGTCCACCTCCGGGTCGGTCAGCTCGTCGACCTACATCGTCTTCATCGTCATCATGTGCCTCGGCCTCCCCGTCGCGCTGTGTCTGAGCCCGGCCGAGAAGGTCTGGCGCAAAGACGGCACCCGGGTGGTGATCGACAGACTACCCACCTGGAAGGCCGAGGCCAAGGCCGTGTGGGACCTCTTGAAGTCTCGGCGGATCCTCCTCTTGCTCCCGGCCTTCTTCATCAGCTACTTCTACAACGGGCTGCTCAGCACCTGGCTCACCGACTACTTCACCGTGCGCGCGCGCGCCTTCTCCTCGTTCTTCACCAACTTCGCGGGCATCTTCAGCTCCTTCATCATCGCCTCGCTCCTCGACCGCCAGAACATCCACATCAAGACCCGGGCCCGCATCGCCTTCTCCTCCATCGTCCTGGTCCTGACGGGGACGTGGGTCTGGGCCATCGTCCTGCAGAAGCGCTACTACGACGCCGACCCGGCCCCCGTGTTCGACTGGTTCACCAGCGGCTTCAACCCGTCCTACGCGCTCGTCTTCTTCTGGACCTTTGCCGGCCAGGCGTTCCAGCAGTTCCTCTACTGGCTCGTCGGGCAGTACACCACCGACCTGTCGTCCGTGTCGCGGCACACGGGCATCCTGCGGGGCTTCGAGGCGCTGGGCCAGACGGTCGCGTGGGCGATGCAGTCGGAGGCCAACGTCAACCATTTTGTCAGCATCGGTGTGAACTTTGGCGTGCTTCTCATCAGCGTCTTCCCGACTTGGGTGGTGCTGTCGCAGCTGGAACGGAGCCACGAGGTCGGGGCATTGAGAGAAGACACGTCGGTCGATGAGGGTGTGGACAAGCCATAGACTGGAATTTGGGAAACAGTTGAGATACCCGAGTCAGAGCTATTGGATAAGTCGGTAGCATACAACTTACACTATCTACTCATTGCAAACTACAAAACGTTCAATGTCTATCATCACATCAACTCAGCCTCGATCAGAGCCTCAAGTCTCCCTGGATGCTTCCAAATTTTGAGAATCTCGAAACCGCTGTTCTTCAGTAGATGCCTCCATCCACCTTCTGTCCTTTCCTTGGCACTCAACAATGCCATCATCTGTATATCGAAACTTGTCTCTGCTGTAGTGGCTCCAGTATCTGGTATGACTATGTCACTGATCAGGATCTTGGAATACCCAATTTGCATGGCACTCTTGAGATTGCCCAGGATCTGTTCTGCGACATCATCCGGCCAGTCATGGAGCACGTGACCCAGATAGTAGGCTCGGGCGCCTGTAATTGGTTGTGGTGTGAGGAAATTGTGTTCCATGACTCTAATTCTCCTGTCGAATGAAGCCTTGACCACAACCTCGGGCAGATCCTGTAGAACAAGGCTCCCGGCTGGCAGATCGGGGTGTGCGCGGAGCAGTTGCATGAGGTCGACACCCGTATTGCCGCCGACGTCAACCACAAGAGGCTTGGCCAGGTCTGCATTGTTGACCAGGAGGCGGGTGTCGTAGACTTGGGGCCAAGGCATCTTCATTTTCGACCAGGCCCGGATCATTCTGTCGAATGTGGCTCGGTGGACGGGGCTGGATCCACAGCGGTCGAACATGTTCAACTTCTCAGGAAACGCATGAACGTAGCTGCTATTTTGCATGTCGGCAGGCTCGCGATACTGGCTTTCCTCGAGGAAAGCTGGAAGCTTGTTGCAAGCTGGTTGTAGGTGACCCGTGCTAGATACACCTCGGTACTTAGCTCACGGCGCGACAGAGGCTGGGGTGCGGCAGCGGCTTTACCTCCAGGGGATCAAATGATGTGTGTAGTTATCATCTTCTCCCAGAGCCAACGAGAAAGGCGATGGAGTGTACTCGTTCGCCTCCACCTCGCCGAGTATATCGTGCGAGGCCACACAACGCAGAAGGCGGCCTAACAAGAGTTCAGGATGGAGGTGAAGAGCGGAGGATGAGTGACGTACTGAGAAGGCTCGGCTCAATGTCCGAATTGGCCATCTGGAGGAGTTGATGGACTGATTTCTGACCACCTCCACCTTCGGCCCAGGCAGTCCAGATTCCCAAATCGAACAGCACTTGCACTGAAGCATAGACAGCCGGGTAGTCCCAACATAGTTGCATTGCTTGTTCAGACGGTGTCTGGGCTCTGGACAGAAGGCGTTTTGCCGCCTGTACAATGGCCAGGCGAGACGTTTGATCCACCTGCATCCCATCGCACAACGCGCTGTCGAGGACAGCGATTGTTTCCTCAGTATTAGGCGGCATGATAGCAAATTTCTGTAGAGAGGAGCAGAAGGACCCTTGGACGTTCGGCATGAGCAAGGGCAGTAATGAATTGGAAAAGTGTCGCTCGCAGAACGATGGACAAATATTCGGAGGTATGATAAGCAAAGCACTAAACCCATCACGCTTACTCTTCATATGCACTTACTTCTTGGTATTTCGTACTGCACTGAGCCAATACCACAATGAGAATCTAGGCGGGCGGAGTCAGACCACAGTTGGAAATTTAGTCACATGAATTTTAGTCACTAATTAACTAACTAAAGTTTAACTAACTAAAGTCAGTAGTTTTCCAACTAAATTTACTTTAGTTAGTTATTACTAATTTAAAAATTAGTTAGTTAAACTAAAGTTAGTTAATTAGTAACTAATTTAACTAATTGTTTTTTAATTTTTTTTAATTCTTTTTTACAAGTTTTGCTTATATAGCATTTAAATACGCAACTAATTAATATTATATTATACTAACCTATGTAAACTACCACTATATTATTTACTTATATAACTAAATACTTATAAATATATTTAAAAATAAACTTTTAAACTTATATAAGTAATAGTTTTGCTACTTTTATAGCATAGTAATTTTGCTACTTTTATAATTATAATAGCTTTAGTACCCCTAGCGCTGCTAACGATAGCTAATAATAATAAGCAGAAATAAAATGCTTTTTTCTAAAAAGAAATAGCTAGGTAGCAGTTTAAAAAGATAATAAAGCTATAAATAACAAGGCGAAAAAATAATAGAAATAAAAGCTTAAAATAAGTTAAACAAAATGTATTGTAAATAGATAGATAACAATTAGGATAGTTGTATTTAAAAAGAAGGCAGTTGTATATTTAGTTTGCGGCGGCCTAGAAAGCTAAGCCTACGAGGATCTAATTTTTATATTAGAACTAATAGGCATTTACGTTAGTAAATGCTGCTTATAAAGACTGCGTTATACGCTAGATAGATTTATTTCTTTCCTTTTAATCAACTATCCTTCTAACTGCTTTACTGACCCCATCTATCGTGAGGTCTAAAGTGGAACGGAGGGCTGACTATCGTGGACACACAGTCTGACTAAACTAACTAACTAAAATTCCTACTCTGAGTCAGACACCAAACTGCATCTGGACATCTCTCTAAAGAGCTGAAAAAGTCGTACACCTGATTACTGTCGATCAGACAGATTGCGGGGGAAGGAGAGCATGACGTGGAACAAGCATGGTACCTAGGTATCCCGTTTGGATCAGGAGGTAAGCACTTGAGACCTAGACAGAACTTGCAAAAAGAAAAAGAAACAAGACTACATTATGTATGTACCTAGGTACAACGAACGGCGTAGCTACGGACCGTCGTACCGGGCGCTACACGCAACGCCACAACATGCCATAAAGCTACGGAGTGGTGTACTAAGTGCTCTGCTAATCTGACCATTCGTAATCCCGCAAGGATGAGGCTGCATCAAGCAACGACTGTAAGACCGCAAACGAGCTCGCACACGAGAATGTCTTCCGTGGGCTGCAGGGAGAGGAGGTTATGCAGTAGACCGATATTTAATCCTTCATAAAGGCCGCGTACAAGTGCACGTTGCGGAAGGTCATCCACCATTGATACATCCGATCGCTTCGACCCCGATCGCTTCGACCTTTCCACGCACCACCAAAGCCAGAATCAAATACCATTCCGCCAAACACCTTTCCGCATCCTGATATTCACTGTCCGCAAACCGGGCACCACGCCCGAGTTCTTCAAAAATCACATGGAGACGGTACACATACAGCTGATTCAGTCCATATCCGGCCAGCACTTCCCGGACTCTCACACCCGGAATTATCTGATAAATCCTGCTGCGGAGACAAACGCTGAACAACCAACGGGTCTGCGGAGTGACATCGTTTTCGATGCGGTGAGCGAACTCGTGTATCGAGATGAGTCCCACTTCACCACGCACTTGGAGCAGATGGATACTCCTGCGGCCGTCGCTGCGAGGGAAGAAGATGAGGGCAAGTTTCTGGACTGTGAGGCCACTTGATTTGTACGTGTTGGTGAGGCATGTCGGACTGTTGGTTCTGGTAATCAATGATGCGTGGGACAGCGCTTGTGAGGGGTCTGCCTCTGTACGTTCCAACGTGAGAAGCAGGGGAGATTCTGGCTGAGAGTGTCTCCAGGTATTCAACTGCGTGGTCGTCATTGAGTGATGATAGGATCGACGGGGTCAGAATTGACGAAACTTCACACTGAAGCGAAGAGCTACAGCCAAATCCGAAGTAAAGTCAACGAATGTGTTTTTTCGTGCTGCTGACAACCGTAATTACCCCATCGTTTATACTTAAAGCCTTGTGCTATGGGGCATTGGGTCATGACGAGCTACTGAAGCTACCTAGATACCCCCGCCCCTCCCGACCCTTGGGTCCCAACACAGACTACAAATTCGGTACGAAGAGTGAAGTAGTTGGATTCCAAGGTTTCAGGAAAGCTGAATGGCGGGTCCTGGTGGCTTAAGAGATCTTGTTGGTGCAGTGAAGAGGGAAATGGCGATGTGTAAGACCCATATGTCGATACTGCAATTATCTGTGTTCTGGCATGTCTTCCCCGCAAAGTTGCTGAGCCATTTGCTACCTAAAAATACCTAGGTACCCTTGACGCGTCTATCAACTGGAAAGCTTCAGTAATATCTGGATGCCATTAACAAGCCACTGCCCCGGTATGACTATTTCTTTCGCTCCATCACTTGGACCCACATATCGGATATTGCGAATAGCCCGACGGTATTCCACGTTTTCCATGGCCTGAAAACAACTGGACCTTAGCAAAGTTCTAGAGAAGTGGAGCGCGCCTTCAAGACGTGGAAGTAAAAACCGACTGGCAGAGCATGAGTTCGTGTGCGACACAGAAAATACGTAAAGAAAGTTGTCAGCTCACGTTTCCGGCTTCAGAAGAGCCAGGTCAAAGTGACGAAACATCTGCGATGCCCTCGTACGTTAATAAATGAATCATCGCTTCGTACTAGAGGGGGAATCCTCGCCTCAAATATGATTTTGGAGATCTCTGTCTTGGCCACCAGCTTTCCCAGACACTGCCACTTTCCATATCCGAACATCAAGTCGTTCGTTTTGACCATTGCTGCCAACTTCTCTGGGTCTTTCTCAAACCACCGTTCGGGTCGGAAGCTGAGAGCATCAATCCCGTATATGGCCTTATCGTGATGCATTGCGGAGCCTGAGTAGCCAATGCTGGTACCACCGGGAAGAAACACGGATTCTCCATTGACTGTGACAGTGTCTCCGGCCGGCGGAACATCCTTGCTGAAAACATTGACCACGGGTGGCCAGACTCGCATCCCTTCCCGGATGACAGCTTGAAGGTAAGGGAGTCGCTTTGCCCGGTCGTAGGGCATGATGTCTGTGGCTGACAAAGGGGGGTCGCTGAGTCGGACTGCCTCGTCAATCTCGTGTTGCAACTTGCGTTGGACACGAGGGTTCGTCATCAGATATAGGGACACTCCACATATAGCAGCAAAAGTGGTATCAGAGCCTGCCAGAATCTGTTCCGCGGCTTCGGACCGCAATTCGTCGCCGGTCAGTCCATGCCGTATGAACGATGCGAGCATATCTGATCGTTCATCGGTAGGATTGGCGGCTCGCTCGTCGACGTAGTGGAAGCAAGTTGCAAGCATCTTGCCGAACCCGGTCGAGTCTTTTGACGATGGGGCAATGAGCCTTCCCAAAATCGGTACCTGGGTAAGCCATGCTGTCCCCGTTGCTAAGGCAATGGTGACATTGCGAAGCCCTTCCTCGCTCGACTTGATGTATTCTAAAACATCGCTGTCGTTCACCAGCATGCCGAATGACGTACCTAATCCCACGGAGCTGATATTATCCAATGTGAAGTATTTCACCTTCTTGGCGAACTCCATAGGCACCACCCGATCTTCTGTGGACAAGTACTTCGATCCAATGAGATTTACGAATTCCTGAACGCGAGCGTCAATTGCCGCTTCCAGGTCCCGGTTTTCCCGACCCGAGTACTGTGTATAGAGCATCAGCCAGGACAAAAGTCGAACGGGGAGACACTCTTACTCCAGGCGCCATCTGCCTTCTCCTCTTCCCATGTTCCTGGTTGTCAGTCTGGGTGAAGACATTGTCCCGCCGGTGCTCAAAACGTAAGCTCCGGTAGTACCAGTCTGACCGTTTATAGCCATCCTTTCTGTTCACATGCATCCAGACCTCTGGGGAGGAGGTAACGAGAAGATTCGGTGCGACCCTGGCGATGCGGCCTTGAGTAATATTAGCCTGGATTCAACAGTGGTCTTGGAACGTGAGGGGTTCTTGCCGTATTTCTCACTGATGCGTCTATACCAGTCGTGCTGAGCCGGGCCTATCGTTGCCTTGGAGTGGAAGAAATCAGTGAAACCAGTACCCGGGGGCCCTTTGAAGTTCCGAAGGCGATAATATGCGAGCGCCTTCCGCACAAGATGGATGGCCAGGATAGCGGCGCAAACCTGCCATGCCATGTTGTAAGTCGGCAAATTGTAAGTCATGTTTCCTATATACTCGAGCATCTTTGATTCTAGCGCGAACTGAAAGTAGATGAAGGTTCTTTTACAAATAGAACAGAAGAATTTGGTCCACCCCGCTTTATGCTGGCAATATCACAAAGTCAGCAATTGGGGCGCGTGATGGTTAATCTTGAGTATGTCGTACCGGAGACGATGTACCGCTGCCCCAGATTAAGCAGACCGATGGGCAATACTTTTCACGCGGGGAAAGTCATACCGGGGGTGTATCATTGTTTTCTTGCCATACCGTTGTCGTCGTAAGGTGTTGTTTGCTTTGCTTACTTGGGTCTAGAAAGAGGGACAAAGCCCTATTGGATCAACAGAGACCAATCCCACTGCATTGCATTGTGGCGAATTGCTGACCACCATGGCTGCCACGCTACATCGCGTTCACAAGTGTATGATAGTAGACCCCTGGTGCGGGGCTCGCGCAGGATACGTACATACATAGGTAAGATGGCATAGTCTCGAGCTCGAGGAGAATTGTGCACGCTTGGCACGCTGACACGAGAGTGTCGGCTTCCAGAGTGGGATTGAAACAATCACACCCACCAGTGCATTGCATGGCTGACTAGTTCAATTTAAAATTAATGTACTTTGCGAAATCGTAATCAGACTTGAGGTGTCAGAGAGAAAAATGAATAGAGCTGAGCGCGACATCCGCTGTTGAATTGTATGGTGCGCACAGTGCTCACATGGAAAAAACCCCTGGTTTTCACTATGAACACACCAACAGTGTGAGCAGTTGTACAAGGAGGTAAAATGTATAAATCCACCCTAAGCTCAAATTGTGAATAGTTTATACCTGTAAACGGACCCCCCCAGACGGTGAACCTGACAGTCAACCAGTCAGTCAACCAGTCAGTCAACCAGACGGTCAACCAGACAGGCCCCCAGAGTGGATTGCTTCAAAGATAGACCGCCCCTTCTACCTTGCCGTTTGTGGTTGACAGTTTCAACCACTGATCAGTGTTGGTAGCCCTGGAGGGTCACGTAAACGACTCAGAGCACTGATATTGGTAATGCGGTCGATTCGTTGTTGGTGCCCCAGTTGGGACAAGGAACGAAGCTATTCACAACGTACGGGTGAAGCCCTGCTAGCTAAAACGCCCTCCGAGTCCGTCGCCCCCGGCGCCCGCCCAGCATCGTGCTCTGCGTCCAACTACGCGGCCGTGCGACTCCAAACCACTCCCTATGTTAGAGTCAGTGATCAATTAATTGAGTTGTGGTAAAAATCATGGCAGGCAAGATCCATGAATAGGGGGATACCTACAAAATTAACAAACATGGTGGACCGCAAGCACTCCGGCGAAGCACTTGAGAGAATGCCGAAGAAGACGGCTGCTGTGGCGCTGGCGCCTATGTTGATACGTTGGGGGGGGGGGGGTTTGGGGATTTTCGGATGGCGGTTTTTTTGATATCTTTTGATGTTAATTTGAGGCTTTTCACTAGAGTGACAAATATGTAAAATATTGATGCCCGCAGAAGGAAAAGGAGAAGAGAAGGAGAGAAAGAGAGAGAGAGAGAGAGAGAGAGAGCTGAAAGTGCGGAATCACGTCGAATGGTTTTTTTTTTTTTTTTTTTTTTTTACGACCCTGGGGCACTCCTTATCGGTCCTGGACGTACGTAAGTATCTTGTTAACCATAAGAAGGTGCAATCTACCTACGTCATCAAGTGCGGACCTGTATGTCTTACGACGACAACGGAGGGATGATGTGACTCAGAGCCAAATGGAGAGAAGCCCAGCTCGAGGCCGGAGAGAGCGAGGAGGCTGGGGAAGGCCTCGAAAACTCCCAGGCATCGACTTGGTACAAATGCAGTAATCTAAGCCCCTACCCACAGGGCATCTATCTATGGCGATCAAATATATATTGATAAATATTGAAAAGGTTTGTTTAGGCTTTTACTAAATCATTTTTGTTTTCTTCTCAGGGAGCCTCTACCTAAGCTCAGAGTATCTAAAGTTGAAGAACTTAAAGATGTGGGAAATTGATATTCCTACCGTTAAAATACTAAATTCCATGGGTTTTCTATAATGTAGGAACTGAACAGAACGCGTTCTTCAGTGCGCTGCGTGATTAAACTTGCCCGACTGTCATCGTTCATGTGCTTCTCCCCTTCATTCAAGTTGCACTGGCGTATCGGCGGCCCATGTGCGAAAGCTCTAGACCTACAAGTTGGCCCGGCCGCGTACTTACGCTTCGTGCATTGAGTGTTCTCAAACCTTGGAAGGTAAGAATCTGCTTACTGGTCCCAAACCGATACATCCGGCGCGTCCCTCTACGCGCCTCTACACGGAGACGAACGGGGAGCACGCGCTGGTTCCGCTAGAGCATGGCGGGCTGTCGACTCGCTCGGGGATTATCCGAAGCACTGGGTTTCATATGGCCAAGGACTACGCGCGCCAGTATCCCTGGGAGAATGTCCCGCACCCATCATAGCATGAAGCAATTCTCGAGTCCGGCTCTGGATGGATGTGCTGGATGACGCCGCAAGACTTCAGGCAAGACGGGACCGACCAGAAACACATAAAGCAACCTGGAGTCGAGCGTCGATGGATCGTGTTGTTGGCTTGGTTTGATTTTGTCTGAGTTTAAGAAGGTCTTGGTGTATAGCAGAAAGGTTTTGGGTGCATTTCCAATGTTTACAAATCAAATATGTTCTACAGAGAACTCTTTATTCACCGCACGACAAAGTCCAAAAGGCTGTCACTGCATCTCGCGGGAGCACAAATTGTCTAACTTTTCCTTTTGTTACACATTGGACATGGTCAATTCTCCAGCACATTCTGCCTCAAACAAGCCTACATTTCCTTCCAAGGTTGTGGTCGCCAGGAACCGTCCCGGAAGATATGCCCTCAGGTCCCTCCCTGCCTCACATGCAAATCAAACATGGCAAGCTCAAGCAGTACTAATATCCCGAATTATTTGCTCGACATCAGCAAAGGACAGTTCCTGCATCGTTTCTTTCCAGAGTTTCTGGGCAATTGTTTCTTCCTCTGGAGTGTACATGATGACAGGCAAGCTTTGACAGGCAACAGACAAGTCAGCAAAAGGGCGTCCAACGGAGCCATTCTCTTGAACAGACAACAAGTAATGGAGTCACCACTCACGGCCTCAGTTTTCCGTTCTCGAAGTACTGGCCCTGCAAATCTGGGCCCGCCTTAGCAACCGCGTAGGTGACGGTCCGCGCGCCCACGGGGCAAGAGATTCCGACCAGGCGCAGGTAGACACCAAAATGAGCGCGAGCATCGTGCCCGACGCGTCGCGCGACAGGCGAGATGTCACACGGGTTGATATCCTTGATTGTAGTCTTCGCTAGCTGTGATAGCCCTATGGAGGATTTCAGCCTCTGCCGTTTGATAGAGGTTATCGTACCACTCCGCAAGGGTCCCATCGGGGTGGCAGCACGTAAGACGGTATATGTCTGCAACCGAGGTCAGAATCCAGTCTCGCAGGGCGCTCTTCCGGCTGAGGTGCTGGTCTCAGCGCTTCATCTCAAATCGCCAGTTGTCAATATCATGGCGGAAGTCCTCTTTTCCTTCTGGAGTCAGCTGGGAGACCTTCGTGGCCTCTGTGACTCCCCGGCCAAGGTGCCCGTAGGCGTAATCCTTGGGCTCCGGCTTGTCTGGTTCCGTTCTCCAGGGCTTTCTGTCGTCTTTTCTAATGTATTCCCAAAGGCTAAGGGCCCCTGCCTTGGTTCTAAGCCAGTTGTAGAAGAGGTCCCAGTCGGCTGGGGTTCTGTAGATAATGCCCGCAGAGGGGCCTGCGGGAGTCAAGTTCGATGCCATTTCTTTTCGGGGGAAGGGGGGGAATAATCTGTGAGTTTCGTTATGCCTTGTGTTACGCGCAACTCTGACTGCGAATTGTCACATAGGTTGATATCTTTGATTGTAGTGTGTGGACTAGGGTACTAGATACAAACGGGTGAAGAGATTTTCATGTACCCAGAACCCCTTGTCTACCCCTGACTAGCCGGTCCGTGGGTTTATCCGCAGAGAGCCCTGCTAGCCGCCTGACACGAGAGCAGTGGCACATACCGGGGGTGGCGGTGTTGATGATGGCCAGCGTGGGAGGGACCTGTCTTACCAGCCCAGAGAGGAAGAGCAGGAAGAGGAGCTTGCTGGCGCCGTAGCGCTCCTGGAAGTCCCAGTTCGGGGGGTCCTCTACGTCAAACGCCGGGAGTATGAGATCGGCGTCTCGCTCGTGGAACTTCGCCCAGTGAGCGGCGACCGAGGTGACGATGGTGACGTGGGGCACGGGGGACGTGGCGGCGGCCGAGGGTCTGGCCTTGATGGCTCGCAGGAGCAGGACGAGCAGGAGGGCGGTGGAGGGATTGAGGGTCGGCGTCATGCGGACCACGCCGGCGTTGAGCACGATGAGATCCGGGCGGGCGTCGAGGGCGGCCACGCGCTCGGCAAAGGCGGTGACGGAGTCGTACTCGGCCATGTCGAGCTTCCACACCTCGGCCGTCTGGCCTGATGTCCGCTTCTTCAGCAGGATCTTGACGGCTGCCTGGCCGCTCTCTTCGTTGCGAACTCCCAGAATGAGCTTGCTCACGCCCAGGTCGAGCAGCTGGCGCGCTGTCTCAAAGCCAATCCCAACAGTGCCTACGCCTGTGATGATGGCTGTCTGACCGCTGAGATCGACGTCTTTGCACGTCAGGGCATGGGGCTTGGTCTCGACGAGCTGGCTCTTCATGAAGTGAAGCTGGCTGGCCTGCTCCCTTGAGAAATGTCGAAGGTGGGCGCCATCTCTGCTGCGAGCTTGTGGTGCGACTGAGTTTTCCCACGTCAAGAAGGTTCTGTTGTTGCACCACAAACAGAGAATATGTCCTTTGCGGCGTCATCTTCAACGGCTGTGGAAATCTGCTCCGCCGTGCCGTTGTGTAACCTCGTAAGGGTTGCTTATGGTACATGGGCCGGAGAGGTTTTCCCTTGTTGGGCTCCAGCCAACAGCCGACTTTCTTCCGCGTTTTCCATTCACGCCTCACTGGCGTTGGAATGATCTCATCATTCTTTGCCGCAGTTTAACCAAATCATGTCACAGACGACAAGGTCGCTGCCGACCTAGCGAAATATGTTGTAGAACCACAACTCGGACCTCCCATCTGACAGGTAAGACCGTTAGTAAGTACCTCTGCGTACATGCAGAAAGGCCCGACTATGCATCTGCGCCCTGCAACTGCGATACAACGTTGGGGGCCTAAATGAAAGTGTTCCTCGTCCGAATTTGAATGCCAACAAGTCCGTGTGTAGGACCTGGGCGTGCGAAACTTGAGCAATATGGTAGCAGACGCAGCTTATGCGCAGACCTGCAGGTTCGATGACCCGACTTGGATCATTGTCTTGGTCGCCGAAAATAGTGATTTGGACCCGAACTGCTACGTCTTGTGATGTGCACAAGCGAGGGAAGCAATGGAGGCAGGCCGCGGGACATATGTTGAGGCTGGCCGGGGTGGTCCGGTTGGGATGCTGTGACAGTGTCTCGACTTCTACCGACAACGCAATGATCGACGTATGGTCCAAGAAGGCTGCTGTCGTGCTCTGCTCGTGCGTACTTGTCCATCCACACGTGGCCCTTGCCGCAGCATCGTCGGGGCCCTCGCATCGCTGCTCACCTCCATCGACTTGTCTCCAAGAGGTATCATATGCTTCCCGGGCCAAAGGGAGTTCACCAACAAGACTCAGCGGTGGACCACCTTTTCTGCGCCCAGCTGCTTTGCTGTCATCAGTCCGGGGAGCGAGGAAGACCTAAACCAGATTCTTATGTCGAACATACTACACGGATTCACGAAGAGTATCCCGGTATTGACCAAGAGAAAATACTTGCAAATGGCGACGACCAACGACATTTATTGGCACCAGTGGAAGGCATGGTTTTAACCCCCTTGGGAGGGGGGGGGGTCTTCAGAACCGTCTTGACATCGAGCTCAGTCTGTTTGACAAACTCGAGATAGACGCTACTCGGGCACAATGACAATCGTTCCCGCTGTCCTGACCGCTGATGTCTTGAATCCTGTTTTCGATGTTGGCTAAGAGATTCGTAAGTGTATCCAGACTCTGCAGCAGCATTCTTTGACAATTCTGTCGCAGCATGCTAACACAGTACTTACTGACAAAGAGGCCGGCAGCTGTACCTGACCGAGCTTCATCGGAGTGACTATAGGGGTGGGCATAGGCCGCTGGGAAGCCATTTACGGACTCTTCACCGACGCACTGCAGTCCTCCGTTCGCTTCATCGCTGCCAACGGGACATCCCTGACGCCCAGCCGGACAGAGAACCCTGAGCTCTCCTGGGGGATCCGTGGGGCGGGCGCGAACCTCGGCCTCATCACCGAAGCCACTTGTGAGCTGCTCAAGGTGTCTCCAACCTCGTACTCATTCCTTTGGACCAGATCGATAACGACAAGCCGCTGGCTAGGTTTGGCGTCGACTCGATGAGTGCCTCTGAGGTCCGCACTTGGTTCTGGTCCACGTTCCAAGTGAATGTGCCGTTTCTGGATCTGCTGAGCCCCGCAAAGACGATGAATACGCTTGCAGCTTTCGTTGAAAAGCTTCTTGTTGAAGATCGATAAACGAGCAAGAATGGCTGAATACCATCATAGAGTACCTAGGTAGCATTGCAATGGATTGTACTGGTTGCCCAATGTTGCTGCACAACCTCACTTTGAGCGGCGAGCGTCCCTCATGGAGCGAGAGCTTAAGTCGCTGCTTCAAAAAGGCACCTGCTGTCGAGCGCTTATACTGCGGAGTAAGTACCCAATTAGCCTAATTGAAATTTCTTAGCATTAAAAAAAAGGAGAATGGATATTTCCAGGGCCGAATTTGATTTTCCAGGGCACATGCAAGTGGGTTGAATTATCGCCAACGCTATCGCTGCAGAATTGAGACGGCTGCCACAGCTTCGAACCTGCTAGATCACAGGCCCAAATCGTCCAACCAATTGACCAATTGACTGACTGACGAGTTGACTGACCGACCAGTTGACTGACCACTTAGGTAGTCGAAAATTGGAAGCGAGAACTCTTGAAAGTGGTAAAGCTGTAATGATGAAATTACAACCCTTTGAAGAGGAAGGGGGGGGGGTGTTGGTTGGTTGAGTAAATGTGTAGCTTTCACTTGGTTGCAGCCATCGCAAGCGACGCGCTTGCTGTGACGGTACGGCATATAGTTCCGGTTGAGAGGCAAGCAGCAACTTGTTCTCTTGTAGCCTTTTGTGGCGATACGGCTTGATTGGTGCTGGAAGTTAAGCCCGTAACACTTGCCCTGGGACATCCAAAATCAGCCCTGGGAATGTCCATTCTCTAGAAAGGACTGATGCAAGTTCCCAGGAATCAGCGACCTTTGAGTATCGAGGAAGAAGGTTGTGTTGGCTGTGAGTCAACGGCTGGCGTGCGGCGTGTCGGGATGGTGGTGGTGGGTGCACTGATAGAACCCCCTAGCATGACTGAGCAGAATACAAGACCTCGAAAAGTTCACGACGAGTGATGCTTCAAATGGTGAAACGAACTCATCGGACGTTTCACCAACCATGCAGTAGCTCCAGATCACAAGAGAGGCTGTCGTGGAGCTGGAGGGCAGGCAGTGTAAGCCGTGGCTTCTGCAGTTGGGCGTGAGGGGAGGGGGGGGGGCGGTCCCCAAGCGCAACTTACAGGTATATGGGTTCGCCGTTTGGACAGATAATCAAGGCTGAGGTTGAATAAACTAAATGGTCTGGTCGTCTACCGCGGTAGACAAAAACACCTTCACTCGATTCTCGATGAGATTCCCATTTGGGTCTAACTCTCGATACAGGCTGAAGTGTTTCCCATCGTGGGCTGGGTTCGATCCCTGGTCTGCGGTGGGTGCCTTTTTGTTTTTTTGTGACTTTTTCCCCCTCCTTTCGCAGGTCAGTAGCGGGATACGCCTGGGCAACACTGATTCTCGTTCTCACCAAGCTGATTACGATTTTCATGTTCAACAGTCAGCAAATTTGAAGCCATACTCGCAGCGACTTTGCACCCAAAACGTACATGCAGGTAGATTGACGTTGCCTTCTTCCACTCTTGAGGTTATATTGGAGAGCCCCCGTTCCCAGTCTTCACTATTGATGAATGTTCCACGGCAGGCAGCGCCTGGCACTTGAAAATGTACCAAGACCAGGCTTGTCCAGTGCTGGGACTTTCGAGGATCGAGATGTCACGGCCAGTCTTTCCCACATGCGCAGGTGTCGTGAGGAGACACGTCGAGTAGAAGCTTGAGCCGACCTGAAGTTGATGTCTTCCTTCAACGGAACGGTCTTTTGGTATGGGGCCTCAGGACACGTACAGTACTGCGCAAATGCACATGACGAAGCTCCCAATGCTGATAAACATGGTGGTTTTGATCAAGCATATGTCATCCTTTTTGGTCCTGTCCTAACGCCTGCACGCCCGTTGATGGTTCACGTTCCATGGCCCCATCACCTCCCATATCCCAGTCCCATGATCCAATCCTCCGGCGATGCTTACTCGCGGTTTCGTCTGTCGTCACCACCGATCCTCTCGAGGGCCTCCAGCATCACGACCGAGTTTCCGCGGATGACCTACGCAATTGATTAGCCACTGGCCTCCAAACCATCGCATCCACCGCAATCGTCGCAAACGTCAAAATCGTGGTGTTTACGCACAACCATGCCGAGTCGGACCTTCTCTCCACCATCCTTCTCTTCCACAGCCTCGTCCAACACGATGTTCAGGAAGACGTCGTAACCGCGCAGGACTCCGATGACCTTGCGGCTGCCGTTCAGTTGGACGAACAGTCGCTTGTCGAGGTACTGTAGCAATAGGAGTCAGTAGGGCGCCTAGAAGTTTCACAGTTGTGAAGTAAACACGGCCTCGAGTGTCAAACACGCGAGGGTCGGGTGTGGATAGTCCTAGGAGGATGCAAGACAAGCCAAGAGTACTTTAGGCACAGCGGAAGTCAAGAGCATACCTTCTTGAGTTCTGGCTGAGCGGGAGCCATCTTGTTGTCACGCGGGTGTGGAGGGCGACTTGGTTTGGCTGAGGTTGCTCAAGGGAAGCTTTGCGACCGACGTTGATGCGCTGCGGTTGAAACTACGAGCCGCCGGCAAAGCTTCGGCAGAACCGATAAGCGGGCCGATAAGCCCGTGACTGCCTGCCACCACAGTCGCCCTCAACCTCATTCGAAATTCAACAACGACAATACTTGCTTGATTTCGCTCTTTGCAGCAATCACAGAGATTGGGAGTCTTGGATACAATGTTTGGGGCCAAGAGAAAACCACGCAAGATTCAGGTGTCAGAAGACAATGAGGAGCCTACCCCCGCTCCAGCCTCTACACCTGAAGAGCCCATAAACGATGGTAAGTCGCCTTCACTTCTCTCAAAAATGCAGCACCCGTTTGCTGATTCCCTCGCCCACTCAAGGCAGCTAGCTGATGCGCCATCTCTCTACCTCTGTAGCTCCTAGTATCAACATCAGCCCATCCTCTGTCAAGTTCACCCGACGACCGATCAAATCATCCTCCCTCCGCAAGAGCATCAACATCAACGACGACGAAGATGGTGGGTCCGGCGCAACCTCCGCAGCCGCGACCGCGGACGAAGACGACGATGCGCGGCCCGCCGTCGTACGCCCCAACATAGGTCGATCGGGCTCGACCAGAATGAAGAAGAAGACCTCCTCGCGTCTCTCCTTCGGCGTCACCGAAGACACGGGCGACGCGGCAGCGGAGCCTCAGCCGTTCACGCCCAAGAAGAACCCCTCCGCGGCGAGCCTCACCCAGCGCGCGACGGAGAACAGCGCCGTCCGCGCAGCGACTACCAGCCACACCCTGCCGACACGCTCGTTCGGCGCCGAGCAGGAGCGGCCGGCGTACAACAGGGAGTACCTCGAGGAGCTGCAGTCATCGACCCCGAACACACCGCAGAACTTGGAGAATCTACGGCTCCACGACGATGTCGACACGGAGGCGATGTCGCTCGACGCCGCGGAGCTGGAGGGCGCCGTGTTTGTACCCTCCGCGGACCTTCCTGTTTCTGCGACGGGCATTCGCGCGGGCCACATACTCTCGAAGGCGGAGATCAGAGAGAAGAAGGAACGGCGCGCACGGCTCGCCAAGGAAGGCGACGCATACAAATCCGACGGCGACGAAGACGAAGACGGCTACATTTCGCTGCTTCCGAAGAAGAAGAAGGACGACACCCGGCTCATCGCGGAGGACGAGGACCTCGGCGAGGGCTACGACGAGTTTGTGGAGGACGGACGGCTTGAGCTGGGCAGGCGGGGGGAGAAGAAGGCCAAGAGCAGACACAGGCGCGAGATGGAGGAGCTGATCAACGCCGCCGAAGGCGCGTCGGAAGACGAGGACTCAGACTCTGACCTCGAGCGGAAGGCGGCGTACGAGGCAGCCCAGACGAGGGCCGCCATGGACGGGCTGCACCGCCTCGCGGACGAGGAGGACATGGGCGGCGCGGGAAGGTTCGTCATACCCAAGATGAAGCCGCTGCCGGAGCTAGGCGACAGCCTGGCGCACATGAGGGCGCTGGTGCAGGAGATGGAGGAGCAGGTGGCGGCGAAGCGGAAGCGGATCGAGGGGATCGAGATGGAGAAGAAGGAGATTCTGGACAGGGAGAGGGAGGTCCAGGATGTGCTCAACCAGGCGGGCATGAAGTACCAGTCCGCGATGGGCGTCAAGAGCGAGCATGTCGTGGACCCCGAGACATTGGCCGCGCAGTCGCCGCTCCGGCCCGGTGCCGCAGGTGCGCAAATACCGTCCGGGCAGAGGGGACTGGAGAGTTTTGGCACGCCTACAAGGAAAACAGAAGACATCGGAGATGCAATGGAGGAATGATACCCAATGGAAAATAGGATAGTCTAGAAGCCAAAGTCAAATTTCACATTCAAACTTCCATGGACACCTATCTCTCGAGAATGGACATGCTGCCGCACACAGCGGGAGGACGGAAAATGAAAATGCACACCCCATGCTAACGCCGTAATATCAATATACCAAACAGTATGATACATCCACTCGATCATCCGTTGCCGCTCCTGATGCATCCCGGTTTTCAGCCCCGTCCATGAATCAACCAGCCTGCAGGCTGCATGCGTCGTCGCTGATCCACTCTACCAATGTGTACCTCCCCTAGCTCCCGATGGCATCTTACTTTGACCTCGATACACCAGCGCCGATGACCCCGGGCAGCTTCTCCTCGCCCACGTTGAACAACAAGGCAATTGACCCCGTAACGAGTCCGACCAGGATGATGCTCGTACCAGCCAGCAGCCAGAAAGGCGAGCTGACGTCGATCTTCTGGCAGTAAGCACCGCCCCAGTGCACGTGGTTGTCCTCGTCCTTGCTCGGGTCCGCCTTGGTCGACTTGCAGTAGCACACGAAGCACTGCTTGTCGCCGCCCTTGCCGTCGGCGCTGTTCTCGGCGAACTTGTCGACGCACGACCCGTGGCCCGTGCAGTTGTTGGTCGCGGTCACGCAGCTGTTGTAGCTCGTGAAGCAGCCCAGGTTCATCTTCTCGGCGGCGAAGGGGAGGGCGGGCGAGGAGCCGGTGAGCTCCTCGGCGATGCTGCCGCCGGGAACGACGACCTTGGCCACGGTGTCGCTGATGGGCATCTCGAGGCGGCGGCGGAGTTCGCTCGGGGCGGACGTGGTCCAGTGGGCATGCCGGGAGCCGCGGCTGCTCTCGGGAAGCAAAATGAACATGGCCTCTATGTCGCCTGTGGAGACGGCTTGGCGAAGGTCGGGAAGGCTATCGATGATGGCGTGGAGGGTATCGGGCTTCTGGAAAAAGGCCGTCAGTATCGCAAGTCCGCGACAAGTAAAAGGCCTGCGATGCATCACTCACCTTGGCAACGTCGTACTTGACAAGAAGCGACAGGCCATTCCAGCAGCTGTCGTAGGGGTTGATGGCAGCTGCAATGTCGCAGGATCCGGAGATGGACGACAGCTCCACGTCGACGAGCTGGTTGTTGGCTTTGGCCGAGGGAGGGTCTCCCATATAAAAGATAGGTTCAGAGCCTTGTGCCTTGAACTCCTTCGACAACTGCTTCATGTTGTCCTCGGTGATGCCCTCGAGCATCACGACCAGCTGTGATGGTGTGTTGCCGCCCGCGGATGGGGATGCGACATCCCCGAACAATGCCTTCGGTGCTTTGCCGTACCGCGAGATGTAGGACAGGACGTCGTCTGTACTGAAGGGTTGCGACTCATCGTCGGTCGGTATCTGGCCGCCAAGTCTCGAGAGCACAATGCCTCTGACTACTTGTCGTGGTACAAGAGAGAGCGAGGGGGAGGAGGACCGAGCTGAATTCGACAGAATGTACACCGCGGCCGGGTCAGACGTGACAGCACTAGCAAGACCCGCGAAGGCGGCTACGGCTAGGCTGGTGAGAAGCCTCATATTGGTTGTGTTTGTGGGCACCGGGGTATGGGAGGCGTCGACGAGTGCGTTGTTGGCGACGATGGAAAAACGGAGTGTGGACGATGAAGGAGGAGCTTGAGCTGCGTATGACGCCCAAGATAGTAGCATCGATCCAGCAGCCAGATCCTTGTCTCCACGGAGGCTCAGTTGGTCCGTTGAGCCTGGCAGGCACTGCAGGCGAGAATGGGGCCCTGGGGTGCTGGGGCGCCATTCTTATCGGAGATAAAGGCGTGGACATGGACAAGGGGGTCCCGCGCTTGGCAGCCGACTTGACGCCGCAATGTCAACCTTCGACGTCGAGTCTAGACTTGGACATTTCGATTGCATCCCGCATCACACTTGTCGACATTTAGAGACGTTCGCTTCTTGAGTTGATTTTCGGAGGACGTCTCCTCTGACAGACCTCTTCTTAGTCTTTCCTTTTCCCGAGTTCTTTTTGTCAGAAGCCAATAGCTCCGTCGCCCCTTCGAGCGCCCCGCGATCGCCACACGCGACACTCAACAGAACGCCTTTCTATTAGACTCTGCCGCGAGAAAGAGAGGAAAGTGGGAATAGGACAGCATCCGCATCCGTATACAGAGGCGTCAAGGCGACCCACAGCTACGAGGCTCGGAAAGTGTTCGTCGCGGCCGCCTGCAACTGGCGCGCTGTCTGCTCTTTAATTGAGCGCCCTGTCTTCCTCAACTCGAGCTGTCACCACGGGGAGGGAGGTGCATGATGTTCCGCCAAACCCTGAGTCGGAGGGGTCCGGGGCGGGTATGGGCATCATCGAGGGTCGCAGGGTCCGTCTTCTCCGGCGACAGGGTGCTTCTACAGAGAGTCAAGCTTTCGCCTGGGGTAGGCCTGATGAGGTCAGACAGAGCCCCCCTCCCCCCACCCCAATCCATGTATGCCTTCCCACGCGGGCGGAAATCGCTGACAAGGGGCTTGTGTTCAGAAAAGCTGGAACCTATTGCATAACGGCAGGCGTCTGTCTCTACATCTGGCTCGAGGTGGCCTTTTTACCTGCCAAAAACCTGGATCCGAGTCCGTTACCAAAGGGTGTGGAGAAAGAGGCCGAGCCGCTGTTCATACCGTTCCCCTTCACCGAGAAACAAGTGCAACTTGCACCGTATGCTGGTGCCGAGGAGGAGTGGCAGAGCTTCATCAATTTCAACAAGGACAGGAAGCTACGTCAGCGGGTCAAGAGAGACCTGAGCGTGATGGTCAAGAAGGCCGCGGAGACCAACCCCTTCGTCAAGAGTTGGGCAAAGACGGGAGAGGGCTTCAAGCTGGGACCGACGTGGCTAATCGTATCCTTCCCCGAGAGGCCCCCTCCCGAGTTCGTGCGTTGGGGGTGAGTTGCACCAAGAACAATGCCACCACAGGCATGCTGCAGTATACAGGCTGACCGGTGCTTACAGTATGGAATTCAACCGGGAGGGTCTCGTCATAAAACCGAAGGTGGTCGAATCCAGAACGAAGGCTCTTCTCGACCGCATACTCATGCCATATCCCGTAGCCGCGGCCTCCTACGCCTTCGCTAAGGCAATGGTCAAGCAAAACGTGACCAAGGTGGCCAACTACTTTGGGTACCAGCAAAACGGCAAGGACATCAACACAACAGGGCTCAACCCGGAGCTCGCGAAGACTTTCAATCAGCTCAACGCGCGGCAGGCCGCCGATGGCAGCAGGGCGGCGAGTTCTTCATCTGCTGCTAGTACCTCGCGCTCAGCATCCGAGTCGGATACATCGCTTACACCAAAGTCCGCGACAGACGGGAAGAGCGAGCCACCCAAGGACGGAAGACCGTTAGCCAAGGAGAACATACCGTACTATTCGGAACTGGTGGGTAAGGCATCAGGTCCGTGGGCGGCGTTCAGGGAGAGGTATCGGCGGGCATGGAAGCCACTGCGGTACTACCCTCCACGTGGTTCGCTAGCGGTGCATGGCATGGTGGCGATTGATTCGCCCAAAGGGAGGATTTACATTGACGTATTCGCTTGGTACCACCCGAAGACGGATCAGTTCCATCAGGATTCGATCACAATGAACTTGAGATCGATCAGTCCATGGAATCAGCTACCCAGGCGGTAGAAGGCAGTAAGATTGGAGAACGCACATCTGAAGGCATCCTATCCAAGCGGCAAAGTTTTATCGGGCGTGGGCTCTGGTCGCTAGGATGGTGGGCACTGGGACGTTATGATAGGGTACTGGGACGGCGCTATGGCATGAGACGGGCGCGCTGGGACTCTACATCGTATGTTTTTTCACGTAATGGTTTATCTAGATGTCAGCGTTTCTCTTTTCACTTTCGGCATACCAGGCGAGCGAATGCTACTAGAACAGCACAGGATACCGAACATATCACGGCATCCACATCAAGGATAACGAGGACTCGTTGTGGCACACGCTGTCAATTCATCTGATGGTCCTCGTGACCCTCTTTATTGCCAATCCCAAACTATCTGAGACCCCGTCCAGTATCATCAAATTGTCTTTGCTTGACGCTTCTGTATCGCAATCACACTCCCTTAGTATCAGCCGCCTAGTCAAAGGACGCTTCGCCTCTTGTGCTCACACATGATCTGAGTGGGTGCGCTCTAGACCCACCTAGACTTCTGGAGGCCTCCGCCCATGTTTTGCAGCTTGACCTTGTCCTTCTTCTGGTCGCCAGTGTTGGTGCTAAGCTCTTCCTGTTCATGGATACGCGAGGGCGTGGCGTATTGGTTATGCAGCTTGTCCTCGGACGACACGGGCTGGATTTCGGTGATGTTTGTAGCGTACTGACGAGCCTGTGGTTTCATATTGGTAGTAGTGTTGACAGTGACGGGCTTCTTGAGCATCTGCTTGGGCTTGTCCTCATCCGGCGCGTTCAGCCAACGGGACGCCCTTAGGCCCTCGCACATATTCTCAATCTTGGGCCTGGTCTGCTTCGTAGCCTTGCCCCATTCCCACTTGCTGGTCGTCACGATGAGCTGCCTCTCTGGCTCGGGCTGGGGCTTGTTCTCCGCCTCGGTGGCATCCAAGGCTTTGATAGCCTCACTGTTGACGATAGCTTGGGGATGAGACATTGTGGTGGGTGGTTGTCGTGCGATGGGTAGGTGGACTGAAGGATGTGGAATAGGATATATGACCGATGAAACTGGTTGATCAAGCAAAGTTCCTTGCCTGGAAGCGTTGGAAGAAGAGTTCAAGAGGAATAAACTAAAGGAGGCGGGTTTTTATGGACGATGGGTTGGGGCATGTTGAATGGGAAGAACAGGATCAAGCCTGGCATCTGGTTGCTGAGACAATAAGGTACGTCGCTTCTGCTCTAATGTGTAAAAAATAACAATGGGAAAAGTGAATTCTACAATAGCGGATAGCTTAGAAGCAGTGTAGTGCTTTTCAAAGGCCTTTGCTTACAATAATCACCAGGCCAAAGTGTGAAAAAATACAGGGAAGTCTTTTCATTCGTTCCTAGCCGTAGAAACTCCGGCTAGACTCCAGCCCCTCATTGCTGATATCCATCACTTCACCAGCCGAGATGAAAGGTTGGGGGACGGGGAGGGGCTTCTAAGCATGTATCCAGGTAGAACTGTCCCAAGTTGGTCTTGTCGGGTGATGCAAAGGCTGTAGGGATGCTTCTTCCCCACGGAAGAAGTTCTATGCGCTCAACATCACAGAGAATTCATGAAGGCTTCTAGCACTGGAGAATAGTGACCTTGAAAGTTGTCCACCTCTTTATATTGCCTCAGGGCCTGCTCTAGGTTGTATGTCAAGACATCCAGGTATTCAATATAGTACAAGCCCATTATGGGACAGCTAAATAAAAGCTATAGTAGACTTTTAGATGATAAATAACTGTGGAAAGTCTTCTTGTAAGATAGTCTGCCTTGTAAAAACATCCCACGGAATGTTACATAGTTTATTACTTTGAAAGTTTATCTATGTAGTCTTTGCAGCTATTATATTGTTTTTTTTTTAAGGTGCTGGCCTGCTGTTTCCAGCAGCCGCTTAAGTATTCATATGTCCGCTTGTCATTGGTGTTATACGCTTTTGTAGAAAGTTTGTGTCTTATTGCTAATACGCAGGACTTTGTGAGTTGTATAGCTGCAGAAGGGGTGGACACGTATATTATACATCAAATTGAAAAACATTTTAAACCATTTAGAGAAGCCTGACAAACTCTGTCTTTTGCTACACGGCATTACAACAACTATGAGAAGTTTGGTGGCGAACTGCCCAGGCAGGTACGTATGTACTTACCTACTTAAGTAAGTAATCTAAGATGTTATAATGCTTTTGTACAGCAATTTACACACAATAGGAAACTCCTCGAAAGCCTATAGCTTTAGCAAAGATCTGCTCTACTCAAATGTTTTTATAAACATACTTAAGTCCTTAGGTAGGTATTGTGCGAGGCAAAACGATCATTTTCGTTCTAAGACGCTTTAAAGCATCATTTGTATAAGAGAACGGATATTTGTACTGTCATTTTCGGATATTTCACTATAAGTGGACCCCCTTGTTATGACCCACGACGGTTGGAACAGATCAGCATGCAGAAAGGGTTGCAGAAAAAGGAACCTCCACCGCTGCAACCTCTATACTCTGCTTATACAGCGATTCCCGCACGTCGCTTACGTTAGTGACGAGATAAACAAAGGTTAGGGTTCTGCACAATAGATTATAGGATTATAACCATAATCTAACTATTGGTAGATTATAACTATAATCTAACTATTAAAGGATTATAACTATAATCTAACTATCTAAGACTAAAAAGCCAAATATATATTTAAACACATTTTTTACCATTAGATAAATTTAGTAAATAGCTCTTTAGTTGTTAATCTAAGTACTCACCCTTAAGTAGCTTTATTATTAATAATTATTTGCTAGATATAAAATAATAATATTTTTATACTATAATTAATA
>JALRMF010000213.1:0-84120 GCA_026120015.1 Dendrostoma leiphaemia
TATATATTAGATAAAATTTATATTAATACTTTTAAAATAATTATATTTTATATTACTTTTAAAAATAAACTTTTTATTTAAAAATAAAAAATGATTATCTTAGCAATTTATAATACTAAGAGCGGTGGCTATAAAAGGTTAGATATATAGTTTAATAGCGGCGAATAACGATTTGCAACTATGGTTACTATTTGCTGTAACTGTGTTAGAAAAATGCGTAGAAAAAAGAATTCTAAAAAATTGTTTAGTTTTGCTATGTTACTCTTGGCCAGTGGAGCAACTTTGGCCTTAACCTTGGTGTTGGTTTAGAATTTATATATATTAATTACTTACTATGTTGGTTTTACCCATCATTTCACTGTAAAGATGTTGTGCAGTTCTATCTTTGCAACCAGACAAAAACTCGCGAGAGTATACATTATATGTATAGGAATCTGGACGAGTCTGACCTCTTAAGTTGTAAATTCTGCTATACGTCACGGGCTTGGTTAGGTACAGCAAACCAACCCTACGTTATTGCCGAAAGATATTAATGAAACGACTGCTATAGCTGTTCTATGCTATCCCTATATAGCTGTGCCGTTAGACTTAGATGTTATTTATGACCAGGCGCCTATCATTAAGTCGCTCTATGGTTTGGACCTACGTAAGAGCTTCTTTAGGAATTGTGTAGGCGACTACATTTGCCTCTAAGCTGACTAGATACTTGCCAAAAGCACTCTAGCTATAAAACCCAGCTATACTTCTATTCAAAGTCGTGTTATCAGCACTTAAAGTTCACCGCGACCGATATCGATCCATTTTGCAGATGAGAAGGGCAAAGTTGCGGTAATGAATGATTTCCTCCCCCGGAAGACCCACCCCGCGGACTCGACGGGACACCCAGACAGCGCGAGGCTCGCAATTGAATGGCTCCATGCCTGCCTTGACTCCCACAAATTCGTAGAAGACTATGCCCCGGATCGGTTTCCAACCCGCCTGATCAAGGTGGGCGACGCAGGGTGAGCCGCACGCCTGGTGCTCATCTAGCAAGAGAAGCCGACGAGCTGATACGTCACGTTGAGTCACTGCTTGGGGTTCTAACCATTCATTCCTTATGCTCCGGGCAGATGATTTAGCAGTGCTGCAGAAGAGAATACCAGAGATGAGTCTGCCGAAGAGATTTTCGAGATACGTTCGTCACCTGCCGTCGTATGGGGGTGCAGTATGTCTGGACTGACAGCTTGTGCATCATTTATTCAGGTGCCGGGGCTAAGGAGGACTGGCTGAAGGAGCTTGGCGCTATTGAAACAGTGAAAGTGAACTCCTTGTATACATAAATCCCTCGACCGTACCCAAGACTCACATCAAGGTGCTTTTGTGTCCAAGGATCCCAGCATATTCCAGATAACCACTAATACGCGCTGCTTATCCCTCAGAACATAAGCTTAACATCTCAGGTCAATCTCCTTTTTGGAAGGTGTCGGTTGACGCCCAGCTGCTCTCTGCAGTATCACATATGCGGCGTCTGGCCCTAATAACCAGACGGCACGCCTCCTACGATGAGAAGGCTCACGTTGTGGGACGATGGCTCCTCTATAAAGTCATTGGACAGACGAGCGCTCGCCCAAAGGGCCTGGACTTTTCAAAAACGCATCCTTTCTCGACTCCTGCGGTTTGAGCCGGATCGCATCTGGTGATAATGTGCTGAGAGCCGTAGTATTGAAAGCCTCAACAAACGAACTCCCACATGCCCTCTTGTGGAAGACAGTAGGGCCCAACTTAAGGACAAGATCGCTACCCGCCACCAACTTGGAACTGGGCCAGCATACATGGCGTGAGCATCACATTTCCAGAGGGGTTTGGCCATTAGAACATGCCGGGCAAGACTAGGCACTGCGCTACTAGCGAGGAGATCTGGGTCAATCTGTTTGATGACAACAAAAGATACGGCGCAGTACCTAGGTACGTACTACGGGACGCTGAGATGGTGTTGAATGGCATCTTGCCGAAATTTATATGGTGAATGCAGAAAAACAAAAGTTGAACACTTGGGGACCTGTTCTTGAAAACGTGAATATACCCAAGTAGAAGCGTCTGTGAGCATCCGTTTCGACGAAAGACCCTGGTCTGATGCGGTCCCATGAGGCCGTCATGATACCTCTCCATCTTCCCCTTGGTCGAGGGAAATCACAGACGCTAGTAGTACCTAGGTACCTAGGTAGGGTAGGCTGGGACACAGGACTTGGATGGCGTTTTGATTCTTGGACATACTGAACAGAGTGGCATTTGTTGGAGGGTGAGTTGTCAGAATGAAACAGCGAAGTGGTGGAAACATCACATCGAGCGAGGTGAGAACCCGCAGGCCGTGAGGTTGGTCTGAGGACCGCTGCCTGCAGCATGGATCCAATGTGAAGATGATTTGATTAAATTTACTCGCCCTGTTCACCTCAATCCCAATTTTGGAGATCTCGATTCTCTGGGTCTGTGGCGTCGGTGTGGTTTCACAACAACAACACTTGACTTATACGAGCAATCCCACGCTTCGGTGGCTGTGCATGTGTTATGTCGTTCACCAATCGCGGATGCATAGATAATGCACCCCTCGTGGGCTGTGTAGATTGGCTGATGCCTGACCGCGTCTACTAAATCGGTCTGACGCTGGAGGCCACTTTGCTCTTGAGCATCCCCGCTTCGTATTACTGTCTGGACTTTCTCACTGCCTACTCCTCTCAACGCTCTTCAAGTTTCTCAGAAAGGCAAAACACAACGGTCATACACGACTTGTCACCTCGATGGAACCGTTCACAACGTCAATCGGGCTTGCAGCAGGCATCCTAGGCGTGGCGGACGTCACTGTCAGGCTGGGTACTGGCTTACGAAAACTGCAAAAGGACTTCTGTGGGGCACTGGAGCACGTTGACCACATATCTCAGCATACTATCACCATCGACCTTGCCATCCGCGAAATATGCTCGCTGCAACAACAGCGACCTCAGACATTCCCGCCATCTTTCGAGGAACATCTTCGTGATTCCACTACCGCGGTCTATAACATCGTCCAACAGATACAAGCGCACATCGAGGATGTAAGAGCTCAGGCAGAGAGATCTCAGAGTAAAGCCAAGTTGTTGCACATAAGGAAAGCATCGCAGACTGCACAGTGGGAAAGTTCACTTGGGGTGCAGATACAAGCGTTGATGTTACTACTTCAAATTGCTCAATTGTATGTGCCAGGTACCTTGATAGGTCGCACCGTCCAGGTAGCTGACTAGAGGCAGGCATTCAAACGAGGAACGGAGATCAGTCCTGGAGCAAGAGGCTAGCCTCAAGGTATTCGAGAGGGCATCATCCATGAGCACTGGCAACTCGCGGAAATATCATCTGGACCCAGGCCTTCTCAAGTTCACCTTCGACCCGGAACTCTTGGAGTCCAAAGTATATCGAAGGGTCTGCGAATCTTCTTGGATCCGGGAACTGAGCACCTCGGGCGAGGGGAACAAAGAGGACTCCGACGGCTCTACACCAGCTGCTTCAGTGTCAACCAACAGTGCAATAGTCAGTATTTCTGGCAACCCTGAGCTATGGACCGCGGAGTCTCTTGAAGTCTCCCAAGAAAATTCCTCATCAGGTGTGGGTGAACTTCCTATCGTTCGGACTGGCACTAGCAGTGCTACGGACAATCTGCCAGCCTCGCAATGTCTTGAAAACTCGAACACTGTCTCGTCATCAGAGGAGTCTCGTCAGTCGAACGAAACATTCCCGACACAGTCTACATTAGCAACAACTCTATCCTCGTTACGTCGTGAGAGCGATGCGAATAACTCCGTTCAAGACCTCGGGGTTGTGGTGACCGTCGAAGGCCTAGGACAACATGTGACGAAGCTCCCGTACTCTGGAAGTTCTGATATGTACAACGCGACTCGAGAAGCAATAAGTCAAGGTAAACAACGCGTCATTCGTACTGGAGGTGCCAATCCAGCTGCGTACACTGGCGCATGTCTCAGCAGCACCATTGAAGCAGCGGGTCAGGTTGATATACATCGGTTTCCGTTCACTTCAGAGCTTTTCAGATACGTCATAAAGAAGGTAGAAGACGGATTCTACGCCCATTTTGAGGTTTTTGCCCGGTTCGGCCCTTGTAAGGACGCAACACTTCGTCTTGGCCAGTCGCTTGTCGGCACGGAAGAAACCGATTCGTCACCGCACATCCCAGGGGAGAGCACGGGATCCTTCACGGGGATGGTACATGACATGCCTGCCCACTACACACTTCCTTCCTCGGCAATCTTCCCGTTCATCGAACAACCTGGACATCGAGTTCGAGGTGGCTTTAGCGATGTGTGGAAAGTCACAGTCGATCCCGGCCACTCGCATCCTCTTCTGCCCAAGAATTCCGTCAACCAGTGCTTCGCGTTGAAGTGTCTCCGTGATCCGGATGGCAAAGCTTTAGAACGATTCAATGACGAGGTCACAGCTCTACGCATATTTGCCAACTCGAGCGAACATCTTGCAAAACTCGTGGCCTCATTCACCCATCACAACCAATACTACCTCTTGTTTCCCTGGGCAGATTACGACCTTCAAGGCTTCTGGAAGAATAATCCTAGCCCACTTTGTACCATGAATCAAAGACGTGACACAACGGATGTCTTATGGGTTCTCAGGCAAATTTGCGGACTTGCGAAGGCCCTGGAATCACTGCACCGCTTCCCATTTCAGCATGCACCCGACTTTGAGAGCAGACATTCTTTTGCGCGGCACGGCGATCTCAAACCCGCAAACATCCTAGTGTTTGGAGGACTCTCAGAAGGGACTTGGCAGATCACTGACCTGGGCCTCGCCAAATTCCACAGCACGATCGTCAGTCCAGCACATGGCCATGCCGGGCAACCTGTTCGGAGAAGCGGTACACCAGCATATAGTCCTCCGGAAAGTGCCATGGTTGGAAAGCGACTTGGCTCAGCTTACGATATCTGGTCATTAGGATGTGTGCTCTTGGAAGCCCTGGTTTGGATACTTAACGGGTCCGGGGGAGTTGATTCCTTCAAGAAAGCACGGTACGCAACACTACCTTAGGATACACCCCTGCTCCACTGGCTTGAGACCACGTACTGACAATTTGTAGATACAAACAAACCAATGACGGTGCATTCTTCGCGATCCAGGATGGAGAAGCCGTCTTGAGCTCGTCCGTAACGAGACAGTTGCAAAAGCTTCGCCGCAAAACACACCATTTGGATCAGCCATTGCCAGAGGCCTTAGGTTCGTTGCTGCATATTATCGTCTTGTGCTTTGAGATAGACGAAACGAAACGGTCCACGGCTTCTATGCTGGCATCTGATCTACAATTGGTATATGCAACGTTGCAAGTCTACGCTGGGAAAAGAGGACCACAAGCCTGAGGTGGAATTGACACAAGGGCAGTCTTCAGTTGTTGTGGAACGAGATGCTTTAGCTGCTCGGATGGATCCAAGGGCTAGTTGGGCCGTGTGATAGTTTCAAGGGTGCTGTGGAAGTGCATTCTGCATCAATTCTTGTGGAAGAACAATTGTGCTAGAGCAGGTTCTAGCAAAGACTTATATTGTAAGAAGACGGATGAATCATAATACTTCGAGGGACTATCACCTTGGACTCTGAAGAGTGATTTATATTCATTATAATCTTGCTAGTCAATGGTCACTCGGCGCAGGTCTCCAGTACCTGGGGCCTAGGCACCTACAACTTCCACCCCCAGCACCAGAATCACCTTGTGGGGGCGTACTGAGGATTCGATGTTATTTTATTTGAAAGAGTTGATCTAGGGAAGGAAAGGGAGAAACTCTTAGGTTAGTCATTCTATTGTAACAAGCTTAGTTAGGTATAGCAAGCTGGCCTTATGTGTTACTATTAAAAAACACTAATGAAATAACTATCTTAGTTATTTTATGCCGTACCTATATAGCTGTGCCATTACACTTAGTATAGTAAAGTATTATAGTTTTTTAAAAAAACCTAAAACTTATATAATTATTTTAATACTTTTAAAACTTTTAAAAAATAACGTTATATTTACATTTATACTTGTTATATTTAATACAAGTATAAGCTATCACTAGTATATATAAGTATAAGTATAAATACCACTAGTATACTAGTATAAATACTGTGCTATTTATACTAGTGTACTAGCTAGTACAAAATACAAAAATACTATTTAAGCCCAACTAAGGGACGTTAGTCTGGCTAGGGACCCCCCCTGGGCTAGGGCCTTGCAGCCCCCCGGGACCCCCCCCCAGGCCAACTATATAGTCCGTGGGAGCCCCCGCTTCCCCAAGCTACTAGCTAGTTTCAATACAATTCCAGTCTTCCCCAGCTTTTATGCACCATCACTAACAAGATGGTTCCAAATCAATATTCCGTACGGGAGTTCAGGTCTGACATACGGCACGGCACGCTGCTCCTGCATTCCCGGACCGATCCCAAGACGTCGGGACAGGAGCTAGCCAGGATGAGGGTTTCCTTCGTTTCCTGAGTAGTCTCGTCGTGCAGGTGAATCTGGTTAGCCTGGGAAATTGTCAGCGCGCTTCCCTTTGTGTGACCCGAGATCTCTCCGTGGGATCCTGCAGGCCGGGGGTTGCCAGTTGGAGATTGCTCCACACGGCTGAGTTCATCCCATCGTCAGTCACACTCACGTTGACCACGACAAGTGATTCTCGCCCAGCCTTCGGTCGAGCCATCTGGGCGCGGGCCCGCTACGATTATGAGGCTTATACAGACGACGACTTTAGAGCTTGAGGATATACTGCGCCCGGACTCGCACCCTTACGCCATCCTTTCTCACACCTGGGAAGATGACGAGGTCACATATCAGGAATGGACCAACGCCGACCCGGAGGTGCGCCGCAGGAAGAAAGGTTTCGCAAAGATCCAACAGACGTGCATGTTGGCAAAGCAACGCGGGCTCCATTATGCTTGGGTCGATACGTGCTGCATCAACAAAGAGAGCAGCGCGGAGCTGACCGAAGCCATCAACTCCATGTTCGCATGGTACAAGAAGTCCGCGGTCTGCTTCGCGTACCTATCCGACCTGATAGCACACCGGCCTGGGTTTCCGGATCCATTACTCCGGGACTGTCGTTGGTTTAAGAGGGGGTGGACGCTGCAAGAATTAATAGCCCCGAACAACCTGGTATTCTACGACAGCCATTGGAATGACCATGGCAGCAAGCGCTTGCGGAGCTACGAGATCTCGGAAATCACAGGGATTGACTTGACCGTCCTAGAGAACAGCAGCTTCCTGAAGAATATGCCCGTCGGAAGGAGGATGTCCTGGGCCGCAACACGCCAGACGACACGCGAAGAAGACATGGCATACTCTCTTCTGGGGATCTTCGACGTGAACATGGGCCTCATTTATGGCGAGGGAGAAAAGGCATTTACTCGTCTGCAGGAGGAGGTTATGAGGAAGACCAACGACATGACTCTGTTCGCCTGGACATGTCGAAAGTCGGCAAGACCGACGGATTCTGGAGCCATTGACCTCAACAGCCAGATGTATCGTGGTATACTCGCTCAGTCTCCAGGGGAGTTCAAGGATTGCCGTGAGGTCATTCAAGACCATGCTATGCAGGTCAACAATGAGTCCACCTTGACGCACTCTGGGCTGCGAATCCGGACCTCTCTTGCCGAAGTGCCTGGGAGCGACTACGTCTTGTTCGTGGGGTCTCAGCTCGTTGGGAAGAGCTTTGAAACCAAGAAGATCGGTATCCACCTCGTCAAAACGCCTACAGGCTTCTACAGACGATTACCCACCGAGCTCTTTTATAAGCAAGACGATACGTTTCTAAAGATGTCCAGTCCGTCGAAAATCTACATACGCAAAGATGCGACTCCTCGGGAGTCCATGCGAATCCAGCATCGTGTATCGTCCATCAGGCTCACCTTCGACCTTCCAGACCACCTCCAGCTCGTCTCCGTCAAAGTCAAGCCGTCAAACATATGGAACTCACCGACGCAATCATTTCTCTGCGAGTCCGGCTTCCGCTACCACGCCGTCGTCCAGATCCGCCTTCACAACACCAAGCGCGCCAGGAATAGAGCACACCCCCGCTTCGCCATCATATGCGAGCTGCATTCTGCGCCGCAGGGGCATCGGCCCGACGTGATCTGGTGCCTCGCAGTCTCCGGCGCCGACGCGCACAAGTGGCCCACGCCCTGGGGCGACATTGTGGACCTTGCAGACGAGTACATGGGTGCCGCCGACGAGACGGCCAGCGTGCCGTCGGTGCTGACCGAATGGTGTGCGCAGCTTGCCCCGCTCCCGCAGCTGGCGCACCTGGAGACGCGGCGCGGTGTCCGCACCGGCGTGGCACCGCAGATCTGGCCCGGCGAGCTGAATGTCGTGTTCCCTGTCTTTTCTTGGTGGCGGCGTGGGGACGTCTGGTGGCACGGGCCAGATGTCAAGGGGCACGTAGCGGTGCGTGCCGCTGTGTCGTCGTTGGCCAGGAGATGGACGCGTTCTACGCTGGCAAGCGACGACTCGCAGCTCTCGGGGCCAGTAGAGACCACGTTTTCAGATGGCCCGCAGGGCTATCTGCGGATAAACCCCCGAGCCGTACAATTCAGGAGTAACCAGGGAATTTTGGGTATATAAAAATCTCGTTGCACTCTTTCGTGGCTTGCTGAAGCACTGTCGAAGTAGGTATGGTAATACCTAGATACTGTCACAGTACCTGCAAGATGACCCCTTTTCGTATCTGAATCACTCCATCACTCGACCGGGATTGTCGGGAACTCGTCGACAACCATTGGCGGAGTCAATTTGTGGATCTGGAAGCATGCATTCCTGAGTCAGTACTCAAGAACATTCACCCGGAGAGGAAGAAGAAAGAAAAGACCGCAGGCAACTGGTTCACTGAGCCTGAAGCGTTTTGAGCGGGCAGTGCGCAGGAAACAACTACAGCCTGTGAAAGTTGACCTAGTTGGCGAAAGTAGTGAGGCATCGCAATGGCTTGGGATTTTGGGCTGGACAAGCTTATGGGCTTTCCATCGGATTGGCACTTGTCCTTGTTCTTCTTTCGACTTCTGCCTTTGGGCTCTTCTTTTTCCCTCTTCCAGCCGATTCGGCCCGTGCTCAACCCCATGGGGTTCCCAGAACTCCAGGGTGGGCTTGCGGGCACTGGGGGTGAGAGCTCCGCATATATGGCTTGGCAACCCGCCCAACACCGCAATCTAACTCCAGCCAGATCCGTCATGGCGAGAAGCCAAGCGCGGAAACCCCCCAACTGCATCATGAACAGGGAGGACATGTAAAACGATGCCTGTGGTTACTTTTTGAAGCATCATGAAGACGTCCAAAGCGAAGCACTTGAGAGTGCGGCTGGTGAACAAAGTGCAAATTGATCCGTATAACTCTTGGTCTTCCGTCATATCCGTGGACATAATCATCAGCCAAGGTCATAGCGCAGTGAACGCCAAGTTCGACAAGGCCGATTTCATTTCTCCTTTCGACCTCATCTTGAATCAGCGGCGTCGATCGACCAACGTTGAATCCACAAGTGGTTCCTGGCGGCCCTCAAGCAAGCCAATGTCATCGTCCGCCGAGTCAATCCTGATAGACCTTGACCTTGATAAGGCCTGATTCTGGCCCGGAATTCTATCAAAAATAATGACTTGTTCCGGTCAGGTGGCATTGCAGTCGGGCCGTTATGATTGTTTCACCGGAGTTTGCCCGACTATGAGAGCAGCTCAGGCTGAGCTGCGCAGATTTCACCCGCCTTACCGCGTAGAGCTTCAGAAGCGGCTGCCATCATCATAAGTCAGTGATGACTGATACATGAAGCCCATCAATAAATAAACCTACTTCATACCACGTTCCCCCGCTTCCCCAGATCCGCCATCCCCACGCAATCTTGCAAGTTGGACACCTCGAGGTCTTCACTGTACTCGGCAGAGTCTCGGCAACATGGCTATCACAGTGATCAAGAGACCAGAAGGCGAGGTCGGCGCCGTCTGGCCCTCCATCTGCATCGGACTCTTCGTGGCCTTTGGTGGTGTTTTGTATGGCTACGACACGGGCACGATCAGTGGGATCCAGGAGATGCCCTACTGGCTCGAAGAATTCGACCATCCCTCCGATGGCAAGATCTCCCTCATCGTCTCTGTGCTGTCTATTGGCACTTTCGTCGGCGCTCTCTCGGCTGGGTACATTGCCGACAAGATCGGTCGACGATGGGGTCTGATCTTGGCTTGCGTCGTCCCTTTCAACCTCGGTGTTGCCCTCCAGACCGCGGCTACAGAAAGTGACTTGTTCATCGCCGGCCGGTTCTTTGCTGGCCTCGGGGTCGGTCTGGTCTCCGCTCAGAGTATGTATTCACGTGCCCCTTGGTGTTCTCACGGAATTTAGACGAGTGTACTGATCGGTCACAGTCCCCATGTATCAATCGGAGACGCTACCCAAATGGATCAGAGGCCCTGTCGTTGGTGCATACCAGCTCGCTATCACCATCGGACTGTTCTTGGCTGCTGTCATCAACTACGCGACTCAAAATCGGATGGATTCGGGTTCCTACCGCATCCCCCTGGCTATTCAGTTCCTCTGGTCGCTCATTCTTACCGGCGGTCTGCTGTTTCTGCCCGAGACTCCACGATACCTCATCAAGACAGACAAGCACGACGCTGCTGCCAAATCCCTGTCCCGTCTGCGAAGGCTGCCGATCGAACACGAGTCTATCCAGGAAGAGCTGGCCGAATTCGAGGCTTCGCACCGATTTGAGCAGTCTATCGGCCAATCTGGTTGGCTTGAGCTTATCACCGGCCCTGTCAGGAAGCGGCTTTTCACAGGCGTTGCTCTTCAGGCATTGCAGCAGCTTGTCGGAATCAACTTCATCATCTATTTCGGCACAACGTTCTTCAAGAGGGCTGGTTTCGGAGATCAACCTGGTCAGATCGATCCCTTTATCATCCAGGTGATCATCAACTCGGTCAACGTCTGCAGCACATTTCCTGGTCTGTGGGCTGTCGAGGCCCTCGGCCGGCGCCAGCTCCTCCTCTTCGGTGCCATCGGCATGGGCGTCTCGCAGTACATCGTCGGGGCCGTCGGAATCAGCGTGGCCGAGACCAACCAGCCTGGACAGAACGCACTGATCGCATTCGTCTGCATCTTCATTGCCTTCTTCGCCTCGAGCTGGGTACGTACAAGAACTCGTCCGCCCTCTACTGAAAACTAGACTGACACATCTCAGGGTCCCGTCGCTTGGGTCGTCACCGGCGAAATTTTCCCGCTGAGGTATAGGGCCAAGGGCCTCTCGATTACCACCGCCACCAACTGGTTGCTCAACTGGCTGCTCGCCTTTATCACCCCCTATTTGGTCGGCGAGGACAACGCCGATATGGGCCCGAATGTCTTCTGGATCTGGGGCACTTTCTGCTGGATCGCCGTAGCCTTTGTCTGGTTCTTCATCTATGAGACCAAGGGCCTGTCGCTGGAAGATGTCAACGCCCTGTACGAGAACGTAGACAAAGCATGGAAGAGCGCGGCATACAGGCCGGTCATCAAGTTCTCGGAAGCGGAAAAGACCGGCGCAGGCGTCCACAATTTCACCCAGGCCGCCGGGTCGGTGAGCGAGAAGGACGGGAATGGGGCAACAGCAGAGCACGTAGCCTCATAGTCTGCTGGCCCTTGATTTTTGAATCAAATCCATTGCCGCTCCCTTCATTATCATCAGCCACTTCTTGTGTTCAGTTCGGTTGGCACTGTTGCAGGCAAGGCCTGGATAAACTCCAGTCAGCAGCAGTACCCTAGTGATTCGCCTGAACTTTAAGCTGGCCGTAAGCTCCATTTTTGTGCTCGTTGATCGAAACATGAAAAAGATGCCCTTGAGGACAAGCCTCCATCTCGGACACAATGTATTTGACAATGGCCTTGGTTTCCTGTGCAAGCATGATCCACCTACACTGAGACGTTTCTCTTACTGCAGTGATCGCCCACCTCCTCTCATGTCACGGGTGCAATCAGCGCGCGCCTCGTGAGGCGGTCGTTGGCATCTGTCCGGACGGCCATAACCCAAGGTCTCGCGCTGGGAGTGTCCGTCAACCTCGAATTCGGCTCATCCTGTCTGACCCGTGCGCTGTTCTGGCAAGGTGCTTGAAACCGACGAATGTAAGCCAGCGATGACCATCGCAACGTGAAGACAAATAAAGTTTGCCACGGACACCGGAAGCCCGAGCATGTCCTCGGCGGCCGGGTCGACCGGGCGTCGCCTCACTGCAGTATGCGGCATCTTGGCTCGACCCCCCGCTTTCGCCTTTTTTGTGGGCCTCCTCACAGAATACAGACGGTCCGCATTTCCAATTGGCCTGGAATGAGGAACATACGTATGCACCTGGAGACAGGACCACAAATTCTAGAAAGATCGAGTCCGTCCTTCCGTGGCCGGCCCGCGTGAGCTGGTGCAACGAGTCCCTTGCCCGCTCCTCGCTGCGTTACGTTGAGCACATCTTCTTCAGCCTCGTGAGGCTCACAATATTGCTTGTATTAATTTTTGGCAGAGAACTCAAGGGCTGCTCTACAAAATTCGCGATATCAAATTACCTTGCTACTACAAAAGCGATGTCCTCGGAGCACGAAAGCATTGGCTCCGCCGCCTCTGATAGAAAGCCGACGTGGGTTGCGATCTTTCCATTCGCCTTGTATCTTATCATCGCTCCGTACATATGGCAACATAGGTAGGATGTGTGATCATATTGGCTCCCTTGGGGCATTCATAGACCAATTCACATATTCACAGGTTGGCCGCAGGTATAGATAGCCAAGTTTCTGGCTGAGGACTTGGGCCTTTCTCCTTTCCTTTCCCCGGCCCACTCAGTTTACCTCTGATCCCCCAATACTCTCCGATAGTGACCAGAAGGCTGATGAGTTTTACATGCGGTCTGACAGTACTTGTACGATCCCGGATCCTCACTCTGTCGAAGAGCATGGCAGGACCTATCATGCATATCGCGAAGGGAGTGAGTCGTTTCCTGGCCCTCTCCACTTGCCGCTTGCTAATCTTCTCAACAGAATATTACCTTCCCAACGACGGGGTAAGTCATTTAGGAGACTTCCGTCCCAGCAGACCAGCTGATATGCAGTCGTTAAGGAGGAGCAAGATCGCTTGGGTAAAGATACATCGAACCGAGTTGCAATGAGGCACACATTCTATGCTGACTATACATGACTGGCAGATATTCAACACAAAGTCTGGGATTTGATGTTGAAAGGCCTTCAGCATCTCGCACCCATTGAAAACCCTAAAAACATCCTCGACATCGCAGCGGGCACCGGCATCTGGGCCATTGACCTCGCAAAGAAGTACCCAGAAGCAAACGTCATTGGGACTGACCTCAGCCTCATCCAACCTCCCACGGCTCCACTCAACTGCACTTTCATCAGAGAGGATGCCGAAGAACTGTGGTTGTTTCAGGAACAGTTTGACTTCATCCACCTGCGTGCGGTCTGCAGCTGCTTCGCGGATCCCAGGGGCGTCATGCAGAAAGCCTTTGACCACCTCGAGCCCGGCGGGTGGATAGAGTACAACGATTGGGTTCCGGAGTACGAGGCTGATCCCGGCTCGGAGAGGGTGCTGGAGGAGTCGACCTTCAAGCAGGGCATCAACCTTTTCGCCCAAGGCCTGGCAAACGCTGGGAGGGATCCGTTGGTCACCCTCAAGTACAGGCAGTGGATGAGAGAGATTGGGTTCACGGACATCGTCGAGACACCGTTTCTGTGTCCGATCAATGGCTGGCCCCTCGACCCGGTTCGTGCAAGTCATATTACATGGTTGCAAACCCTTCCGTCCGGGATTTCTTAGGAGGACATCAACTCGCAACTGCCAGGACTTGTCAGGAATTACACGCGTTTGATGCTGACGCGCCGTTTGCAGGAGGATAAGCTGCTGGGCCAGTTCTTCCACCTTGATGCCATTAAAGGCATCGAATCCGCGTTCAAGTTGTTACTGGCAGCTGGCATGCAGGAGAGTGATATTCCAGCTTTCATTGCGGCAATGAAGCACGACGCTTCTGATCTGAAGCTCCGCGCCTACGCCATCTGTAAGTCGGATGCCTTTTCACGGTCGGTGTATAGATACATGTATTTGCGAGGTCTAACGCAGCGTCTTTTAGTTCACGTTGTCTACGGTCGCAAACCTGCAATATGATATGTCGGGATGACTGGGGGGTACAGCCAGACGGTGAAGCAATATTGCAAGCAAGCGCGCAGTCAAGTGGCATTCCCGAGTATCCAATATGGAATGAGCTCTTTGGGCAAGAAGTTCTCGAGCTCAAGAAAGGCAAAGCTCTTGGTACTGTTCTAATAGCCCTACTACATAGAAGTCGGGGAAATGTGGCCTCATAGGTTGGGCCTCCGCAGAACCCATGTGCAGTAATCACCTCTTGTGAGGTTTCGGCCTCGTGTCTGGATCACCAGCCCGCTGGGCTTCTCGCTGACACCACTCGATCCCTCAAGTGCAAGTACAGTCCTGACAATTCGGACTATGCTGCTGGACTACACGCGGCGCTGCTTGCACTCGTCACACAGCGGCCATGATTACCCTGCCCATATCTTCGCAAGGCTCACACAAGAGCGCTGCTCAACCTGCACAGATACACGCTTGCACCCAACCTCATTACACTCGAGGAAGAGCCTTGGGCCCCGCCAGAGCATTCGACCAGCAGGCAAACCCGTTCCTTTGCCCCGACAGCCCTCAAACAACCAGATGACGAGTCTCACGTCACAAAGATCGCAAGCTCCTGGAAAGTGGGCCGGGGGGTGGGGTGCACTAGGGCAACAAGATATATATCGGATCAGCGAAATGTCTGTGACAGCGACAGCAGCGAGGAGGAAGGCAGGCAGGCAGGCAAGCAGGTGTCGTCACAACGTCGGCATCGTGCTGAACGTGGTGATGGTGCATGCGAGATCTACAAGAGGGGGCGATGAGAAACGAGTTGAGATTGTGAGTGGGGATGATGTGTATGGAATCGAAGCTCTGAAGAGAAGATGTTCGAGGTCGCGTCCTCGGTAGGGACTTACCTAAGCTAGTCTGCTACTATGTATGTCCTGTAAATACCCTTCCGGGATCAAGGGTGCTCTCGGGCTCCCCCAGGCACAGCAAACCCGGCCCTACGCAGCGTCTCGAAACCACCTCCACGCACTGGAAAGTCAGGGACCTCCCAGCATCCGGCTCTTTGATTGGCTGCGAGAGTCAATGGTCAAGCATCGGATCTACAGGAAGAGCCGCATAGCCAGGCCGATCAGTATCAAGCGACGTTTGGACTTGCGCCCTCACGTCCGCTCGGGGGTTTTCGTTCCTCTGATCTTGTCTCCGGATTCCGCACAAGCGGCGCAGGAAAGCATCTGGTGTCTGCCTGACTGCACAGGCAACTGTACTCTTGAGCTGCGAGGCATCTAGGTGCCGTTGCGCTCTGGCATTCGCGATGAAAAGAATGCCAATGGTTTGGCGCGGTGTGAGGGTTAGGTAGGTGTGATTTAGTATAGTCTAGACAGATGTTTTTGAATTTGTGTTTCCGATATAACGAAGTAGAAATGAAAAGAACAAGACAATATTGACATTGTGTTCCCCGACCTTCCGATCCAGGAAAATTAGACACTTCCTCGACGTGTCTCATCAGAGACCCCGGGGAAGGTGAGCAGAGCGTAGGCGATGCCCTTTTGACGCATACTGGAATGCTCTACCCCTCGGTCCTCTCCGTCGTGTATCATGTCCAGTTTGGGTCGCGGGGTGAATTTTGAAATACACAAAATGCTTGCCGCTTGTTCTGATGCTGCACCACTCCCTCAAAATTGCCGTGAGCTGATAGCCTGTCCTACAATCGCCAGGCTCACACGTCTGCAGCCCAGTCTTCGTCCCCAACCCTCCCTCGTTCGTCACATGGCGAAATCTTGTTCGCATTGGTATCTTTGGCAAGTGGTATGGTACTTGGCGTATTAAACAAGACGACCCGTTTAGAAATGTTCCTTCCAGAAGCGGAAGTTCACTTCTCTTACGGTCGCAGCCTTGCAGGCCTTCTTGATGGAGCGAGCTGAGAAGACTGTTAGAATACCGAGCCGAAATACCAACGTTTCGGGGCAAAAACTTACCAGCTGCTGAAGGACCACAGAAGTAAACACCAACCGTCGTCCGCATACTGCCCTCCAACCCGTTGAGGTATGAGCGGTCCAGAATACCGTCTCGCATCGTCGTGAATAGTTGGGTGAAGTTGGGTCGGCCGAAATTCGTGCGTGACTTCAGCTCGGTCAGAGGGTCGCAATCGGCGCCCACGGAGTTCAGCACGATGTTGTTTGTTGTGTCCACGTCAAGCTTCTGAGTCAGGTAGGTGTGAATCTTTAGGAACTCAACGCCAGAGCTGCCAGGGACGCGGGCGGCCTGGGTACTCTGCTCCTCAAGGGAGGACAGGAGGGTTTGGAACCACTCGAAGGAAGACGTATCCTTGCAGACCCAAAGAAACTCGACACGGCGGAGACGGGTGGGCGGGTTCGGACCATTACGCAGATGCCAGATGTTCTTCAGAATGGCGGCCCACGGGGTGACACCGATACCGGTTCCGATCAGGACAGCGATTTCGTTCTCGAATACGTCCTCGGCGGGAGCACCATAGGGTCCGTCGATCTGGATGGCGGGCATGTGTTGGCCGTTCTGCAGAGCGACCTCATACATTCCCATGGGGTCGACTCCCTCGTACAGCTTGGCCTGAGCCGATCCAGCGCCAACCGCGTCGCCCAATGCACGGGTAAAATCACCGACCTGACGGACGTGGACCGAAACGTAAGGATCGTATGGGCAGGATGTGATGGTAAACGGATGCCACTGGTACTTGGAGACGGTCGGAAGCTTGACGAAGAGCCACTGTCCGGCCTTGTACTTGAAGGAGGGCTTCGAGAATTGGATCTCGACCACATCTGAACACAAAAAGGTCAGTAAGCATGACCTGTGCTTTCACATTTAGTGCGTACGTACCGTAAGGGTGGCGAACAACGCGCGTGATTTTCGTGGACCGGCGGGCGCGAATCTCACGGTACAGACGCTCGGTGAGATAGATGGCACCGCCAAACAGCTCCCATCGCCAGCCCTGGTACCCAATACAATGTGTCCAGAAGATCTCCCCAGCGAAAGGCGAGAACGCATTCGCCGAGTCACGGACAAAACAGCCGACTGCGTGCGTGTACATGCCGATCAGGAACGGGATAAACAGGTGATGAGTGTACCAGAATGTCTCGAATGATTGCTGGCGGATTCTGTGGTGAGCCGTTGTGTACATCAGTAGCATGCAGAGCAGCATGACGTGACCGGTAATACCACCAGGCTGAGCGTAGTGGATTTGGATCGCAAGGACGGGTCGGACCTGGGTCAACTCGACATTGAAGAAGCTTATGGGTGATTAGCATTGGCGTTGGAGAGACGTGGAGACCATTTCTTCCAAGGAACTTACTTGACGTAGTGAGCAGTGACATGGCAGACGGTGAAGAACAACATGGCATACGCAACCTGACGATGGAACCACAGGTTCTCGTCGAGCGGTATCCATCTGATCTTCGGGCGAAGCCATCTCACCAGTGTCCGACACACTGGTAATAGGATGAACAGTGTGTCAAATGTTAGGACCAGACCGGCACCTCGCGAAATCCACACGGAAAACTTCAGCGCATTCAGCGCTGCGAGTCGAGGATCGGACGCTTGTTTGTACCTGCCGGTGCGTCAGCGTGCCGTCGTTGAGATATTGGGCTTGGGTGAGCCGTACCATCCAAATCCGAATAGGAAGAAATGTAAACCCCAGAAGACGGTGTGGAAGAAGAGCTTCGGAGCAGCGAACTGCTTCGCTATCTTCTGGCTGTAGCTCATCTTGTCGTCGGGACCCTTCACTGTTCCTCCTCTTCGTTCCCAGCACCCGGATTACTTGTCGACCGGCGACGTTTGGCGGCTCGTTATCACGTCGGCTGGCGGTGACCTCGAAGACGATATGACGTGTCGAAGCGAGACTCCCCAGCGACTTCCAACACCCGAGTGCAGCTTGTTCCCCTCTTTATTAAATAGTTCCTAAACCAAAAAAACGCACTCAAACTGAAGGTCGACTCAAGTTAGAAAAGAGCGGTCTGAGCCAGCAGCGATTGAAAGGAAAGGATGCCAAGGTGGAGGCTCGAAGTAAACTGACAATACTTCTGGCCTTGCCGACTGAGGGGAGGAGGGGAGAAAAAGACCGCCGAGACACTTGGTAGCGGACAAGAGGATAGTCATAAAGGGAGGAGCACCCAGGAGAAAGGCTGAACCGGGGGAAGACCAACTAGGACAAGTGCAGTCCCAAGGTTGAGAGGCGATAGTGACGGGCCCTGTCCCTGAGATCAGACTGTGGGAGACTGGGAGCGACAGTCACAACCTTGGATGCCAGCGTTCGGATGTCAGTTCGTCCATGAAACATCTAAACCAGTTGCGGCTACCAGGCTGTCGCCGAGCCCCACCGGTTGAGCAGCGGTGGTAGACTCGCCCGCTGGTGCCGGTGCGGCGATGCAACTTGGGGCGTAGGTGGGACGAGGTTGAGCCCGGTCCAGGGCGCGGGAAAGGCTGGGGCAGGACCCTACTGGCGAGGTAGATCAGACGCTGAGGAGGGTTTCGCTTGGGAGAATAGCCGTTCCAGACTGGATCAATGGCTGGGTGCAGCCAGATTTGCGGAGGAATGCGATACACTGCAGTGCAAAAGTTGAGACGAGCAGCGTTAGAGACGGCAGTGACCAGGGTCGCGATGAGGCTGATCTGGTGTTTCGGCCGGACCAGGATCTGGCGGCTTGTGGTTTGGGCGGTCCTCTTCTGTGCAGCGAGCCCCTCTTGAGTCCGCACGGGTGAAAAATGGTGCAGTACCGTACTAGTAATAATGTGGAGAGGTATCACTTCGTAGGCAGAACAGAGATGCAATTCATCAGGGCGTGTGTCGTCAGATCATCAATGGTGGTGTGCGGTGGTGGTGCGAATGCGGCGGACAGATGGAGCATGAAAGAGAAGAGAAAGCAGAGTTCGATTCACCTCAGATCACACGAAGGTGCGAGATGAGGTCGGAAAGGAAAACAGTCGGGCCTATGGATAGCAGGCCACTCACCCTGTGTGACCTGCCCAAGACTCGACATGTGTGACAAGACTGTCGGCGCTTAGGATGGGGAAGTGAGAGGCCAGATCAAAAACTGCAAGGCGCCAAAACCTGATGGGATTCGCCAGACGACGGCCTGGTGGCCCCGCACTGACTACGGCTGTAACCCAATGAGGACAGATCGGCCGGGGAGGGGGCCCCCCCCCCAAACCCCCACAAGGGCCCTCAACTACGTATGGATATACGTACATACTCCACTGCAGACCCCTGCGTGCCACGATGCGGCTTACATACTTACCAAAGAGCGCCGACCCTGGCCGTCTAGCTCCACAAATTTGCACCGGTCACATTCGTTGCCGGCCCGGGCCAGAAACCTTATTAGCCAAACCTCCTCTCTACCTTTGGTCTAGCACAGGACCGAGCACAGATGGTGGCTGTTTGTCTGATCCGCAAATCCAAGTGCGATGGGTCCTCCTCAGGAAACGCCACGGTCGGAGAATTCCATCCGAGCCATGCAAGAGCCAGGAAGCTCGTAGCAACGCCCGCAAGATTTTGAGAAAACACTGACGAGGCACGCTATCGACATGATGATGGGAGCCAACTATACTTGGCCAGGGAGATGCTAGACAAAGGAACCAGTTGACGCGACGCTACTCGACCGTCCTGGCTGTCGAGGTCTTGTCGCCAAGCTTCCAATGACCCGGATCCAAACAGCTTCAAGTCGAGGACGGTTAGCTGCTGGAGAGGGGAGTGCGCCCACTTTGACCACACATCATTCGATTCTGCCACACGAAGTTTACTCGTCGAACGATCGTGGGATGGACCTGTCACCCAGCACCTCGCACCTGATGCTGGGCAAGGATGTCAATTAGGATTTCGGGAAACGCACGAGCGTCATGTCAAAATTTAAGCGTATCCCAGAGCCGCACACGTCTTGACGTCGTCCCACGGGCCCTTGCAGCGCATATCATGCAAATGTGGATTGTGGGTTTCAAGCGGCCCCCGGTCGTGAAACCCATGGCTTGAAGAAGCTTAAGATGACCTCGGGCCAGCACGCCGCTGCTGTGCGGGCTGCGCAGGCGCAAGCCACGAGGCAAGCCTCATCAGTTGTCATCTCTTGTTTTTTGGTCCTTCCTGCTGGTGCGACGATCTTCGGATAAGTCATCGCGCTGTGCCCCATCGGACGGCCCTGCGACTGCAACGGGCGGGCCGGGCTAACACAAGCTGCTTCGCCGTTGATGAGACGAGACTGCGCCAGATCTCTCTCTTTTTGAAGCCACGCTGGCGGCGCCTGCCGCCTGACCCGACAGAGATGGCTTGCTATGCACGGAGACACCCGATCGAGTGGCCGCCCGACTCTGGAGCATGATCGCCTTGGCGAATGTGGGCCGGGGCCCTCGTCCCCGGTGCCAGATGCCAAACGAACTGAAGCAGCCATGCAGTCTCCTTCCTAGGGCCCTTGAGGTGGACCACATGCCCGTGGACGAGGTGCCGTTTGCGCCCGTCCTACATTTGCAACTGTTGCATCATTGTGGTTCATTGCCCAAGACGAACTGTTCGACCAATCTCCGCCTCGGGAAATCATCTTACCTCCATCTCATTGCATGGCTTGTTCCCTCGCTACCTGATAATATAGATCAATGGCAGGGGAGATCGACGGCTCCGCACCGAGACCCGCAGAGTTTCGACTGATCTCCGTTTACTGCGATACCTCAGTCGGTTATACTGCTGTGGGTTGACATATTGGGCAGAGGACATCGCTCGATAAGCTTCCAGCAGAGTTTAAAGTCGACAGCAATCATGCCGTGCAGCCCCCGCAAAGTCTCTTTCAAGATCCGAGACAAGCTTTTGACATCTGTAGAGATTGGACGGGCGACGTGCCGCTAGAAGCTCTCGCAGCGCGCAATCGCAAGCTAGAAGCATTGGAATTCTTCGGTGCATTTCATCACCTACCTAGCTAGGTAGCTCGAAGATGGCCAGAGCGCCTGGGCAGCGGCAATCATCATGGCCGCGTGCCGTCTACCGTTCTGTGATCACCCGGGTGGGGAAACTCACAGCATCGCTGGATCATTTCAGTGAAACTCAAGTCGTTCATGGCCGAGGCTCCTGGTCTGGCCTTCGACGTATATTGTCAACTTGTCGGAGGTTATTCTGGGTCCGATTGCAGCAGAAAGTGCGTGCCCGACCTGGGTTCTTTCCGGCCACGAATCCAGGCGGAAGAGCAGTGTTACATATCTATCGAGTGCCCCAGAGCAGCGTCGAGTAGGTGAAACGGCGCTTCTCTCGAGGTCGTCGCGTGTTTCCTCACCCAGCAACATCCTTCCCGACCCCCCCCCCCCACCTTTCCCCCAGGCAGCATCCTCTTTCACATTCCTCTCCAGCCACAACTGACATGCGTCGATTGTCAACCAACTGACAAACGTGGAGGGAGTAGAAAAGGGGCAGCCAGGTATACGGTGACATACTGCTTCATATGAAAGATCGAGGACAGGAAAAGCCGCCAAAATAGCTGAGTTTGGTTTCATGGGGTGGGAGAACCTGTCTCGAACAAATATAACTTTCTTCAACCTTCCGTGCGGAAACACACAGCTGGAAACCTCGAATCTCGCTGTCGACACGTCGAGTCGTGCCCGGTTGCGAGGATAAAGTCGTGCCTGCAATAAGTGGTCATAACTTGGCAAGTGCGAGGCTGCGATTAAAGGCAGACGGCTACTGCGACTCGGCTACATGCTTCAGTGAAACGAGCAAGACAACTCAATCAATGACTGTTATTTACTTCAGCCAGCTTCAGCGGCTATGTCTCATTGATTCATTGTGCGTGGTTCTGTCCGTTCAGATGTTGATGGTATGGCATAGTTCCTCCCCGTCGCACCCCTCTCCAGATGTCCTTGTCGAGTGCTGAAGCCGGTCTTGGGTCTTTATGGCGCGTGACATCAAACGAATAGACTTTTCTTGTGCCCTTGATCCGATGTAAATTTATGATGATCACTGCTTCACCATTACGACAATCTGGGAATTCTCTCTCTCACCGTGCCCTGTGCCGCTCAACGGATAACTGCCTACCTAGGTAGGCAGTGTATAATGTGTCATTTCTGCTTGGACGGGTACTGGTGCATGCTCTTATCAAGATGATAGACTGTCTTCTCAACGTGCTATCGATGAAGTTATATTCTCATAGAAGTGAAAATTCAGAACGTGACATTGTGTATTCTCCATTCGTAGAGGCAGGCTTTAGCTATGGTGGAGGTCTCCTCGGTTCAAGCCTGGTCGTTGCTCAACTCTCCTGATGAAATCCGCTTCTTACTGTTATATTTCAACGTCATGGCTGTCCAAAATACTTGCGTACACTTGTTCCACAGAGGAGATGGCGCAAATGGTGAAGTTGGTCAGCAGCATCTCTTCTACCACATGGGCAAAATCTCGGTCGGGGCGTCTGTGGCATCACTGGGGACAGCTGGCGTTGCGCGTCCAGTTCAACGGCCCTTGCGCCGGCAAGGGTTCAATGCCGAGAAGTTCAGACTATCATATGGATGATCCCGGAGTTTTTGCTGAATGCGACGTATTGGAATTTTTGCAGAGCCAAGGTGGAACGCACCGACGCGGCATCGTACATTGTCAGTTCCTGGGCGGGCGACGAAATCCACACCTTCACGGAGTCAGACAGTTCCAGATCACAAATTTGTGCCATATTGACGGCAGTGATTTGGAGAAATTTCATGTACATCTTATAAGCAATGAAATCGGTATCTCAAGACTACTGATGCTGCAACTCTGAAAGCAAGTGATCGAGATCCTGGATGTCTCTGTACATCTATGACCCAAACGTCTTTCACCACGGTTACACGGCAGATACTCCCCTTTCGTTAGGCAAGGAGACGTGAAATAGTTTTCTTCTGAGTGAATCTAGGGTTCTGCCATCCGCGCAACGTCTGAGTATGAAGATATTGTGAGCAGCCAATTGGACCGTGTAGTTCTTCGTACGGAGACCAGAGACTGCGAGACTCCAAGGGGCCTCTCTCGACGACCATGCTACTGCTGACTATACCAGACTCATACGCAGTATTTCCAGCGAGCTTCAGCTGCACTCTTGCGAGGCCTCCCAGTCGCGGAACCAAGCTCCAAATATGACCAGTCAAGGTAAGATGATGGCTCTCATCAACTAGGGGAACAGTCGCCGCTCTTGCTAGAGGGTTTTGTAATAAATATAAATACATCGACGCGCATAGGAATGTCCCTGAGCCCTTGTGTCATAATCTCGAGCCCCGTGTCTACAACCTCGCCTGCAGGGGGCGGTCCTTCCACGGTCTATGGCATATTGCTTCTACTAGTATGGGTGAGGCTGCTGTCGATGAAGCGCCATCAGTCACTACGTATTCTTAAGGGGTGGTCCGAAGGCCTTGAGCTGCTAGCGATGACACTACATAAATGCGGGCAACGGCGACTCAAATCACATCCTTAAGTTTTGAGTTGCTCGAAGATAGAAACGTATTCTATAGATAGGTATTTCCCGGCACAGGCCGTGGTCGCGCTTTAGGAACGACGTCTTGGACCTGGTGTAACAGACTTTGACAGAGCCATTTTCAACGACTTGAAAAGCATTTGAAAATCCTCGTGATCTCATCCATTCATCTGGTCTGTAGTATCTGGTTCACTTGAGACTTGCCCGTGTGTATGCTTCAATCTGGAGCGACGCAGAAGCCGGCAAAGTGTTTTAGCGGTAGAGTAAAACGTGATCGAAGAGTCGCAGGCGCAGAGATGAAGTCAAGGAGATGCGTTCATATCGATAGCAGAGGGCAAGTGTATCAATATTCGTGTCAAGACGATATGTGTGGGTATGAGTCTAAGAGTGAGTATGAGCATAAGTGTGAGTATGAGTGAGTGTGACTGTGAATAGGGAGTCGCGGTATGAGGTGAAGTTGAAAATGGCTCAGTTAAGTAATGTCAGGAAGCCCCCTGCAGTGACCGTGGCGGAGCAGTCCTGAGCCACCGCCAGCAGGGTATCCGATGTTTACGTCAGCGGCCAAGCATTGATGCGCAGGCGGGCCTGGCGGGTGGGAAGCCTGGAAGCGCACGGGAAGGACGTCAGGGCCCTGCCAGCCCTGTAACTTTGCAGGTGAGCGAGCGCATTGCATTTCGCTTGCCAGCAAATGCAGTGTCGGTCGGGGATGGGGGTGCAATAATGCGACCAACACACCCTCATCTCACTAGCAAAGTACAACTGTCAGCACCGGACCAGAGGCGAGGGGCCTCGTCACTGTGTAGCACCATTAACACCACGGCGCAGCGTCAGACCCTCGCGCCAAGTAACTTTGTTTCATTCCTCCCAACTGCGCGCACCTGCAACAGGAGCATTGAAACGGCGGTTCCCTCCCCCCACCACTGCTGCCACTACCAACTACCAACTACCGTCAACGACCCAACACCAAACACCACCGACACCGACACCGCAGCATCCCACCACGTATTGCAGGCGTGCGTCACGTCTCCAGGCACCGGCGACGACCACCACCATCACCACCAAAATACTCTCTAAGCTGGCATCTATACTCGCCGACCCTCATCAGACTACTCGACGGCGTCGCGCGGGCCACCCAGTCCAGCCCTGCTATCCTCCCCTGAATCCAAGTCTCGAATCCCGCATAATATCCTCCGAGCCGTCAACTGCCCCCAGCCTCCCCCAACGGCGCTCCCACACGCTGACCGCCCGCCATGGTAAGATTGGCCTCGCGCAGTCGCGTCTCCTCCTCGCTCACACATGTTTATCGCAGGGTATCACGAACCGCCGCAAAGATAAAGGGGCCAAGCAGGGCGGCGCCGCTGCCGCGTCCGGCGGCGGCCATGCCGGCTCCGGCGGCGCAAGGCCCAAGAAGGCCACCTTCGAGACGACCAAGAAGAAGGAGATCGGCGTGTCCGACCTGACCCTCCTCAGTAAGGTGTCCAACGAGGCCATCAACGAGAACTTGAAGAAGAGGTTCGAGGGCGCCGAGATCTATACCTACATTGGCCACGTGCTGGTCTCCGTCAACCCCTTCCGCGACCTCGGCATCTACACCGAACAGGTCCTCGACAGCTACAGGGGGAAGAACAGGCTGGAGATGCCGCCCCACGTCTTCGCCATCGCCGAGTCCGCATACTACAACATGAAGGCCTACAGCGACAACCAGTGTGTCATCATCTCGGGTGAATCTGGTGCGGGCAAGACGGAGGCGGCGAAGCGCATCATGCAGTACATCGCCAACGTGTCGGGCGGAGAGACGGGCGATATTCAAAAGACCAAGGACATGGTGCTGGCAACCAACCCTCTGCTGGAGTCCTTTGGAAACGCAAAGACGCTGCGGAATAATAACTCGTCGCGCTTCGGCAAATATCTGCAGATACACTTCAACGCACAAGGTGAGCCTATAGGAGCCGACATCACCAACTACTTGCTCGAGAAGACCCGAGTCGTCGGCCAGATCACCAACGAGCGGAACTTCCACATCTTCTACCAATTCACCAAGGGCGCATCGCAACAGCACCGCGAACTCTTTGGCATACAAGGTCCGGAAACCTATCTCTACACAAGTCGTTCCAAATGTCTCGACGTGGACGGCATCGACGATTTGCAAGAGTTTCAGGACACGCTGAACGCCATGAGGATCATTGGCCTCTCCCAGGCAGAGCAGGACAACATCTTCAGAATGCTGGCAGCGATATTGTGGACGGGGAACCTGGTGTTCCGCGAAGATGACGATGGATACGCAGCAGTTTCTGATCAGTCAGTGCTGGAATTCTTGGCATACTTGTTGGAAACCGACCCCGAGTCTCTCGTAAAAGCCATCACCATCCGCATATTGACACCGAGGAATGGCGAGGTCATTGAATCGCCGGCGAATCTGGCGCAGGCGACAGCTACTCGAGATGCGCTCGCCAAGGCGATTTACAACAACCTGTTCGACTGGATTGTGGAAAGAGTCAACCAGTCACTGAAGGCGAGGCAGGCGACGTCGAACTCTATTGGAATCCTCGATATTTACGGCTTCGAGATTTTTGAGAAGAACAGCTTTGAGCAGTTGTGCATCAACTACGTCAACGAGAAACTGCAACAAATTTTCATCCAGCTGACTCTCAAGGCTGAGCAGGAGGAATACGCTCGGGAGCAAATCAAGTGGACGCCGATCACGTACTTTGACAATAAGGTTGTCTGTGATCTGATCGAGTCCATACGCCCTCCCGGCATCTTCTCTGCCATGAAGGATGCCACCAAGACCGCCCACGCCGACCCCGCTGCCTGCGATCGTACCTTCATGCAGAGCATTAACGGCATGTCCAATGCCAACTTGACGCCGCGCCAGGGAAGCTTCATCATTAGGCATTATGCTGGCGACGTGAGCTACACAGTCGACGGCATAACGGACAAGTGCAAGGATCAGCTCTTGAAGGGAGTCCAGCATCTGTTTCAGCGCAGTCAGAACAAGTTCATCCACACGCTGTTCCCACACCAGGTCGACCAGGACAACAGGAAGCAGCCGCCGTCTGCTGGTGACAGGATCAGGGCTTCAGCAAATGCGCTCGTGGAGACCTTGATGAAGTGCCAGCCTTCCTATATTCGAACGATCAAGCCGAACGAGAACAAGTCACCTACCGAGTACAACGTTCCGAACGTGCTGCATCAAATCAAGTATCTAGGTCTTCAAGAAAACGTGCGGATTCGCCGCGCAGGTTTCGCCTACCGTCAGACCTACGAGAAATTCGTCGATCGCTTCTTCTTGCTGTCTCCGGCAACATCATACGCCGGCGAGTATACCTGGTCAGGTCCTTACGACCAGGCTGTGAAGCAGATTCTGAAGGATACGAGCATTCCTCAAGAAGAGTGGCAGATGGGTGTAACGAAAGCTTTCATCAAGGCTCCAGAAACTCTCTTTGCTCTGGAGCATATGCGAGATCGATACTGGCACAACATGGCCACTCGAATTCAACGCATGTGGCGGGCGTATCTTGCATACAGGGCTGAGTCGGCGACGCGTATTCAGCGGTTCTGGCGCAAGAAGCGCACGGGGGCTGAGTATCTGCAGCTGCGGGATCAAGGGCACCGCGTTCTGCAAAATCGCAAGGAGAGGCGGCGCTTCAGTTTGCTGGGTTCTCGTCGTTTCCTTGGCGATTACCTGGGCATCAATGCTACCAGTGGGCCTGGCAGCCAAGTGCGCAACGCCATTGGACTGGGCAGCAATGAGAAGGCGGTCTTTTCCTCTCGCGGAGAGATCCTGGAGGCCAAGTTTGGTCGGTCCAGCAAGCTAAGTCCGAGAATCCTGATCGTCACCAACAGCAAGTTCTACATCGTATCACAAATGCTCGCCAACAATCAGCTCCAGATCGTGGTTGAACGCTCAGTGCCCATCGGTGCCATCAAGTTTATCGGCACGTCTACAGCTCGGGATGACTTCTTCTCGCTTGGCATCGGATCTCCGCAGGAACCTGACCCTCTCATGAGTTGTGTCCTCAAGACAGAGATGTTTACCCAGATGCAAAGGGTCATGCCAGGAGGGTTCAACTTGAAGATCGGGGAGACGATCGAGTATGCCAAGAAGCCCAACAAGTTGCAGATGGTCAAGGTCTTGAAGGATTCGCCAACGTCTGTCGACTTCTACAAGAGCGGTGCAGTACATACGCAGACCGGAGAGCCCTCGAACTCGCCGTCAAGGCCAATGCCCAAAGCGAAGCCGGTGCCTCCAAGACCCGTCACCAGAGGCAAGCTTATCAAGCCTGGTGGACCAAATGGGCGACCGTCGAGGATGCAGAACAACCGAACGCCTCAACCCCGTCCCTCCGCCGGAGCTACGTCTGCGGCAGCTGCTCCTCGACCGACTCCGGTGCCGAAGGCCGCATCACGGCCTATTCCGGCTCCTGTTTCGATTCCATCACACAACCGAAACACCTCGGCCGCTTCGGGCGCACGTGCTCCGCCTCCGCCGCCACCTGCTGCACCGCCGGCCAGGGCGCAGATCATGGCCAAGGCCCTGTACGATTTTGCTGGTACCCGAGAGAACGAGCTGTCGATCAAAACCGGCGATATGGTCGAAGTCGTCCAAAAAGAAAACAATGGTAAGCCCCAAGTTTTATCTCGAGTCATGATCTTCGCTAATGAGTAATAACCAGGTTGGTGGCTCGCCAAGAATGCAAGCGGACAGGCCTGGGTGCCCGCCGCTTACGTCGAAGAACAAGCGCCCGCTCCACCGCCAGCTGCCTCACGAGCACCTCCACCACCGCCTGTCAACGGGCGCTCGAAACCAGCGGCACCGACGCCGCCAGCTCGTCCGGGCAAGAAACCTGCGGCATTACAGGCTCGCGACTCTGGCATGAGTCTGACCGGACCCAACGGCTCAGATAGCAGCAGGAGCAACACCCCGACGCCGAGCCTGGCGGGCAGCCTGGCAGACGCACTTCTGGCGAGGAAGCAGGCAATGGCGAAGAAGGACGACGACGAGGACTGGTAGATCAGCGACTGGAGCAATGGGCAGAAGTTGTTCATAGAGAGACAGTAGTTCCAGCTGATCGATTCGGAGCGGCGGTTTGATCGCTGTGCATAGCCCGCGTTCTGTTCTGGCAGGCTGGTTAGAATCGTAACGATACACTTTAGAGTGCGTGCTTGGATTGTCATTCGGGCACTTTCACACTCGCAGGCTAGACTGATTTCGATTCTGGTTTCCTTGGGGCGTGAGCCGAGGAGTACATATAAAGACATGTTCTATTTTCCACTACTCTCATGGGCCTTTCTCCTGCGCAAGAGCTCGCCGAGTGGGACGTCTTCATCGTCCTCCTCTGCGTCCTCGTCCACGCCGTAGTCACGAAGGCGATCACCTTCCGAATTGGTCCACCCGGGCTCGCCATCAGCGCCGTGCTCGAACCATGGCCGACCGCGGACGGGCGGTACAGTGCCGTCGGGCTCATCTTCCTCGGTGCCATAGCCACCACTGCCGCTGTCACCATCCACATACTCGTAGTCTAGATCCTCTAGCTCTTCGCCCTCGTCCAACTCAGCAATCACCCCACTTTCCCCTTTCCTTCTACGTAGGTCCATCTCCTGCCTCGCCTTGAACGCAGCAATCTCCTCCTGCGGGTTCTGCCACTTGTTATCGACGCTCTGCATCTCAGCCAGCTCCCGCTCCCTCGCCGCACCGGGCCAGCCCATCCTCGCGGACTCGGCCCGGCGCAGCTTATCCGGGTCCGGCGGCGGCCACATCCCCTCGCGGTCGTTGAAGCCGTTCTCCTCCCACTCCCAGCCGGTGCCCTTGCCCGTCTCTTCCGACACCGTCGGCCCACCCCCGACGACCGGGTCGAGCCACGAGAGTATGTTCCGTGTCCCCATCGCCTGCGCCATGTTGTCGAAGAAGCCGAGGTCGTAGGGGAACTCGACGCGGTCGATCCTGACGTTGCCGTCGCCGCTGCTGCTGCTGCTATTCCAAAACCCGCCGCGCTTGGCCCGCAGCAGGACCGCCTCGTGCCGCTCGGCCTCCCACCCCTCGATCATGGTCTGGTTGAGCGCCCAGCCGCGCGCGGTGGTGATGAGCAGGACGCCCAGGGCGACGCTCGCGAGGCCGCCGAGCAGCGCCAGCAGGGTCAGGTGCACGAGGGCGGGGACGCTGGGCCCCAGGTACGAGGGGAGCGCGGAGTTGTCCCAGAAGAGGAGGCGGAGGCGCGGGTACAGCAGCCAGCCGTGGAGGTACCCCAGGGCGAGGTTCGCGTAGACGAGGAAGCGGACGAAGTAGGGGAAGGTCTGCAGCGAGACGCAGTTGGCGGTCCAGGGGCAGTGGTGGTCCATCTTGGGGATGCAGGTCCCGCAGTGCCGGCAGTGGTGCGCCCGGAGGGGCTTCGGGGCGGCGCACTTTCTACACCAGCGGGCTGGAGTTTTGACATTTGGGACGGACGAGGACGAGGAGGACGAGGGTCGGTCATTCTTTTCGGCACTGGCCGGTTGGGTAGCGAAGTTGTACCGGCCCGGGGGCACGGTGCAGGCTTTGTAGTAAGTCCACCAGAGGCAGACGAGCAGGATATTGAAGATGGTCGTTTCGCGCTTGGTCATGGGACCTGGCTCGAGGTATTCTGCATTGTTGAAGAGCCATTGTGAGGTGTATCCTAGGAAGAAGATCAAAAGGCAGACGCTCGGTATGAAGAACCTCTGAAGGCTATTCGACGCTGGACCGGTCAGGAGGCCGGCCATGGTGGGCTGACGGTCGAGAAGACGTTGGTGATCGGTTTGGGTTATCAAATGAACATCTTTGCAGGTGTATATGGCTCGCCCGGGGCCTATAGCACTTTACGAATCCAGTCAAGGAGAGTTAAGGGTTTTGGCTTGATGGCCACGATGTGAAGTCTCAAAGGCGCGTGGCTCTTTTGGGGGGTGACGCGACGTTGGGTTTAGTAATGTACTGTACTTGTACTGTACATACACAGCTTGCCCCACGCCCCTGATCCTGGGCAGGGGTCCCTGACTAACATAACTACCCCCCGTTTCCGCCCAAAAATGTTCTGGGCCCTCGGTTTCTATTCTTGTCATTTCTTCACCTCTCGTTTATTGCAATTACATCACAAGCTTGGTGAGAGTTAGTCCAGTTGAGGTAAGAGACCTCCAATACACACACATATTAAATGCAATTACCAGTTCGAACTCCTCGAGTTCTCTAACTGACTGCTGCTTTGCTGTCAGCCCTGTAAGACGTACTGTACTGTACAATGGAAACGAGAAGCAGGTGTCATGATCCACGCTGACGTAACTTGGAGCTGTCGTTGAGGAAGGGAACACTCAACCCTGGATATATCCTCAACCCCTTTTCCATTTTCATGTCCAGGGTTACGCAACTCACTTCACTTGCACCCACAGCGTTGCCAGATGGATGGCGAGCCGTGATTGAGTCGCCATGGAGAGTTCCAGCAGTTCATTTGCGCTAGGGTGGTGAGTACTGCATCTCTTCTTTTTTATTTCCCCACATCGTCACACTACAGTTGCTAACGCAGTTGACAGCGCGGCTCTCCTGATCCTCGAGATTTATGGCAACATCGATCAGAACCGGGTGCTTGAACGTCCATTGGTCTCTCAATTCCTCATATTCGCTCTCTCTTCGGTTCTCGCCTTTGCATCCAGCTTCATCGCAAAGCGCTGGGCAAGCAGAAAGGGTCGGTTTGACGACGAGGCCCGTTACCGGAAGCTTGAGGAGTCTAGAGCCACCAAACTTCCTCAGAGGCCATCTTTCCGGTTCACATGGCTTCCGTTGGCTTTCTGCATCACGGCGAGGCTCTATATCCTGGGCTGGCTCCGGTCTCGCCAGCAGTGCCTGCAGCCAGGGATCGAGCTCTTTCTGCCTTGCTTGTTCGCTGTCTACAAGGCCGTGGCGCGCATACGGTCCCCTCGCCCCAGCAATGAGGAGGAGGAGGCATACTCCATCGAGAATGACATCTTTCAAGATCTGGCGGTGTCGTTCCACAGGTCATCCCTCAGCAATCTCGTCGGCACTCTCGCGCTCTCTGCAGGCGCCTACTACATCTCCCTGCCCGGTTCCAACTCGACGGTCATCTGCTCAGCATCCGAGTCCAGATCCTTGATATCTGCCTCGCAGTGGGCGGGACTGGTGCTTGATTCCCTTATTCTTTCTTTCGTCTGGCGCATCTTGCAGTGGGCTCGCACAGCGGCAGAGCGCTTCATGACCATCAGTACCATCCTGAGTGCATCTGCATTCCTCTCCGGCATTGCTGTGGTTGTGCATCATCGGACGGCCGGCGAGTTCCAATTCGTTGAGTCTTACAATATCGACTCTCTCTATGTATTTGCCGTCTTGGGTCAGAGCGTCGCATTGCTCTTCATTGCGTCCACTCTCTTCGCATCGCACTCTTCCCCTCTGGTGTCTACCAGTGTCATCACCTTTCTCTGCGGGTGTTACGAAGCCTGGCGACGACTGTGTCTGGTCGGCACGTATGAACAACTATCGAGATCTCAGATCATCTTGGGATTCTTACTCATGGGCACGGGCTTCATCATCCTCGTCATCAAGAATGACATTCGCCATATAGGATTCCCCTACAACTTTATCCTCTTTCTCATGCTTGCGTTTCTCATCGGATCCTTAACCTACTGCGCTATAGTGTCTAGCCTGTTGGACCGTCATCCCATCGATAAGATCATCTACTCCACGCGAACAGAGGCGAATCGCTGGCTGGTACAGCAGGCAAAAGTGAGTGAGAGCCTGGGCGTTGCAGCAAGGGAGTACCGAGATCGCCATCATGGTCGGAAGCCACCTCCCAACTTCGACATCTGGTACGATTATGCCACGACGAGGGACTCTCCTATCATCGATCACTTCGAGCAGATTGAGGCCGATTTACAACCCTTCTGGAGCATGAAGCCAAGTCAGATACGCGAGGAGATAACCAAACTTGAAACCAAGCATGGAATGGTCATTTTGAGTATCAAGAAAGGCAGCATCGCACCTAAGTCGTTGCCAGAACCACTCGACGACGCCATCATGAAGGATCTGGTAGAGCTCGTCCAGCCCTTTGCGCAGCATTTGCCAGATATGGATCTGCCTATCAACATGTTAGGCCGTCCAAGGGTACTACCATCGTGGTCAGCGGGCACACAGAGACTTCGAGACGAACCACAAGTCGAGGACTTCATATGGTCGTGGGATCACCGGCACCAACTCGGCCGGGCCTGTCCTAGCCACTCTGCAACCAGAATGGGATTCTATCCACAGAATGGCCATTTCTGCTCCTCGTGCGCCAATCCCCAAGCAGAAGAGCAGTTCCTCACTGACAGGCCCATGAGCTGGGATCTTTGCCACCAGCCAGATATAATGAGCCTCCACGGCTTTTTTGCAACACATCAAGCTGTCAGGCCATTCAGCGACCTCGTGCCGGTCTTCAGCCGCGCAAAGACTCAGCAGCACAAGGACATCCTGATTCCACTCCGCAGGGGTAGCGACGATGATGATTCTGAAGCGATCCACAAGCTTGATAAGCCCTTGCTCGAAAAGGAAAGCAGACTTTCCTGGCGCGGTGGCGTTCGTGTCGAACGGGCCGTGCCTCCCGGTCTGCTCTCTAGTGGTCATCAGGAGCGTCTCGCCCATCTGGCCAACAACGCCTCTTCAGACGAACACGTGACAGTGCTTCTCGCCAAGAGCGGTGATAAGGAGAAATTCTACTACCAAAAGACGCCACTGTCAGAATTGAACCGTGCGTTGAAACTCGACATCGGCATCAGCGACTACTCGGCCTGTACTAGCCCCGGATGTGATGAGTTGAAGGAAAAGCTCGGTTCGAAGCCGGCGTACAAAGACGAGAAGGCTGCGCTGGAGAGTCGATACATCATGGTCATGGATCAGGACGATGGGCCGCCGCCGGAGGGTCTACTCAAAGTACTGAAGTCCACGAGTGTGCCATTGGTGTCGTCTATATTCAAGGTACGTTCCCCTCGAATCCATCACCCGGACTTGGAAGCCATTGACGCTGACTGGGTGGATCCGCAGGAGTGGTATAGTGAACGCACTTTTCCTTGGCTGCACTACGTTCCCATTGACATCCGTTTCCATGACCTGTACAGCACGTTGGTTTACTTTATGGGTCTTCAGGACAAGGGCCTTGTCAATGGTCGTAATGTGCCCATGCAGTCGCGAATTGAAGACGCCAAGTGGATTTCAGAGCAGGGGAAGCAGTGGGCAGCCCAGGCGATCCGGCGGGAGGATGCCGAGATATATATGTTCCGGCTGTTGCTCGAATGGGGGAGGGTCATAAATGACAAGAGAGACGATATTGGTTATGAAAGCTCAAAATAGACGCACAAGCCTGATCCGCGACCACACAATCCTAGAATCCAGAACCTCCATTGGCGCCGAGCAAGGTGCTCTCTGGGGCTCCCTGCCACAGCTCTCCGCCCCACGTGATGGTTCCTGTTGTTCGTTGGCTACCTAGGTATCTACGTCCACAAGGCGACAGTATGGCCATCCCGTCGATGCTTATCTTGCTCCCATACTCGGGACTCTGTGACGCAAGGCATATGTTCTGAATATCTCTATGGCGCGAAATGCGCGACACTTGCCGCAAAGCAAACCTACTAAGTATAGAAATGACGGCCCTGGCTTCTGAAGGATTACAGTTATCTGCTTGCTACGTCTTGCAAATGTTGATCGTAGAGCATTCATGAAGCAAACTAGCATGAAGGAACAGTGCCACTTCTCTTTCTTCTCTCTCACGGTGAACACCACCTAGGAACCTCTTGTCTCTTCCGGCCCCTCTACCTTCTGATAGACAGCCTCCTATGGGATACGACGTGGATACTTGGCGGCGCCTCACTAAGTAGACTGACTTTAGAACATGAGTGATGATTGACGGAAGCCACATGTCGAGTTATCGGTCCTTTATCGGTACGCCTTGCGACTTTTCCTATTGACCCATTAGTACTGGTCTAGATGAGTTTCGTTATCTTTAGAGAAGTTTATTTAGGACCTGTAGTATCGTTACATTAGACATTACCACAGAACAAGATTAATATTATGTCTAAGCGTAAAATTATCATTCATTCCCACCATAATATGCCATTATGAGCCCTCTTGCCCACCCAGATCAACCCGGGACTACGTTTGAGGTCAGTCGACTCCGCGATACTCGACAAACCTAGTCCATTCGGGATCTTCCAAAAGCTTCGGCACCAGGTCCTTCTCCATGACGATGGTGATGCTCAATCCCTCGTCGGACCGGTCCGTGCTGACGGCCGAGTAGACCGTCACGAGCCCGTTGTTGAGATCACCACCCCATAAGCACCGGTGCGTCTTGGGCTTCCCAAAGCCAAAGTCGTGACCGCTCGGGTCGGCCTCGCGGTGCGACGTGACCCAGACGGACAGGGGGGCGAGCGACTTGAGGTCGAGGCTGACTACAAGAGTTCTTGGTTAGTATTTTGCACTTCAAGAGTTTCAAGAGGTGTCTTTAGAGATGTCTTAGGAGGTGTCTCATGAGGAAAAAGAATCACAGAGAGACTTTGCCTCATGATACACCTCACAAGACACCTCACAAGACAGAATGTTGGGAAATTTTGGGTGTGCAATAGTGACCTACTGGAGCGCTTGTCGCGGATGGGCGCGATGACGCCCATGAGCGCCTCGACGTGCGCCTGCGTCACGCTGTTGGTCAGCGCGCGCACGTAGGCGGCCGCCGCCTCGAGGCCCCGCCGCCCGGCCGGCGCGACGAGGTCGTCGACGGTGAGCTGCGGGACGGGCGCCGCCGGGCTGAAGCCGCCGGCCAGGGCGTTGCGCATGAAGCGCGGCGGCACCTCCGGGTCGCGGAAGCGGGGCCGCACGTTGACGGGCTCGCCGAAGTAGGGCGTGCTCGCCGGGTCCGACTGGTAGTACGGCGCCCGGGCCTTGGTCAGGTGGTGCCAGATGAGGGCGCAGATGGCGTCGTAGGTCGAGATCCAGCCCTCGGGCGGCGTGGCCAGCTGTTTGAGCTCGGCGGCCTTGCTCTGGGGTATGTGCACGAGGATCGACGCCAGCTCCGTGTGAGGATACGGAGACGGTAGCGGAGGGCCGTCGACACGCTCGTGCTTCGGCACGCTGTGGTTGGAATCAGCCTTTGTGCTCCATCATGGCTACTTTCAGCTTCCACGCAGGCCGGGGCCGAAGACGTACAGCTTCGTGAAGCGGGACGCGTCCATGTTGGCCGGGTCGAACCCCGGGAAGTCGGCCAATCCCATGATAGCCTTGCAGTTATCGGCGAGCTGTTTGGCAAAGTAGCTGAACCCCATCACATCAGTCGCATAGTGGTGGAAGTGGAAGCTCAAGATCATGCCGCCCCTGACAAAGTCGGCCGCAAGTCCACACGCAACGGGCGAGGCTTCAGGCTGCGAATCCGGTCGGACACCCCATTGCATGCTCTTGATGCCCCAGATCTCATGGTTTCCGAACGCCGCTTGGGCGAAATGTGCCTCTTCGAGGTCACGGAAGGAGGGGTGGCCCTCCTCGGGCGAGTCGAGATATTGGACTTGGAACTGGGTCAGACGCTCAGATTGACATCCAGCCAAAGGGTCATCTGGATTTCACGTACCGGAATGGTCATGTCACGCCTCTTGACGAACACGAGGCCCTCGTCGACATCATTTTCGATCCGGGAGCAGAGGAAGCGAACTTCGCCGAGGGTTTTCTCGAAGCCTTGTTTTAGAACGGCCTTGACTTGATCCCTTTGGGAGTCATCGATCTGGAAAGGCACGATGAATTGGCAATAGCTGCAAACCGGACAGGCGTCTATCGTCGACAGCCGCCATGTCTCTTGTTCCGGGCTCGTCTCCCAGTCCGCAGGCTGGACATTGTAGACTTCTTTGCTAGACATGGTCAAGGCTGCTAGTGAGCCGCGCGCTGCTCGAAAACAAACTTTCTGACGGGGATAAAATTTCCTCTCGCTTCTGGTGGATACGTTGAAGTGACGGCGTACACTTTGCAGAGCACTTCACGTTCTGCTTGACGTTAAGGGAAACTCCACAGATCCGTTGGTGGGCCGTTTGGGGGCCCAACACAGAACCTGGAAGTGTCATAGCAGCTACGACTCGTGCTTGAGGGCCCAGTTCTTTGGGCGATGTCACGCACCTTTTCCGTATCGACCCCGACGTGGCATCCATGCCTATCCTAATGCAACACCGCGACTCCCACGGTCAGGCACGCCCATCTCGCGATGAAAAGCTGCCCATCAAATTGGAGTCAATATCTGCTTGGTGGAGTGGGAACGATAATCCTGGTGTGGTAGGCCACCTAGGTAATGAGAATGCTGAGCGCTGATTCGAGGCCCATATATCTCTCGTCCCAAAACTCTATTCACTAGTAAAGACCGAATTCGTGAGGCGTCTTTCCTTTCTCGTGCCCGATAACCGGACAGAGAAGGGAAAGCTCCGGCAGATCTGTAGATCATCGTAATGAGGATGCAACTGTTCTGACAGCCCGCAACTGGCAACACCCCACTATCTGCCTTGACAAACTGACCACGCGACTTTTTGCCCCGAGGCCCTTTTACTACATAGTACGCTGTAGTGGGATCCGTAATTCGGAGAATCCACGCTGAGATCATAGCTACGCTGCTGAAGGATCCACAGGAACCAGGTGGGATTCACCATACAGCCGGTTCCAAGTGGGGTGAATTTGGTAGTGAACCGAAACTTTAAGGCGAGCATAATGGTCACGAGCTGTGATATGTGCTTCGGTGAGTCTTTACTATGGGGTTGCACATCATTCTGGGTTGTCCCATCTCGGACGCGCGCCTCTGTCCACTCTCTACCCAGCACCGAAATGTAGTCTTATCTTGTGGGTCCGTTTTCGTACCCAAGGCTTCATACAAGGAACCAAAACTCGGGCGCCTTCCAGACACAGCGGTCTGCGTCTGCAATGCCTCGACCTGGCCGGCTGAAGACGACGACGACGACGACGACGACGACGACGTCTGGACGACATCATGGGCCAGTCCTTCTCTGACCTCGTCGGGCCCGAGTTCGAGGCGGCGGCGCTTGCACCACCCGCAAACGTCACGTCCAACTTCGACGACCCGCCAAATAACAATGCGGCCGCTTGGGTCGGCTATATGCTCATGATTGTGGTCGCGAGCCTCTTCTTCTTCCTTCGCCTCTATTCCCGATATCTGGCTAGGAAACTTTGGATCGAGGATATTCTCCTTGTGCTGGGATTTGTACGTCAACCCATCCAAGATTTGAAGTTGATAGCTGCCATGGGTCATGATTGTAACCTAACTTGTCTAATCCCAGGGCAACTTCATCGGTGCCATGTATGCAAGTATCCAAATGATATACCATCCCGGATACTTTGTCCACCAGTGGAATGTTACCATACGGGAGTCGTTCATCTTTAGCTATGCAAGTCAACTCGACAAAATTTGAGTAATACGTCCACCTCGGAAGCCTTGGACTGACCCGGCGTTCGAGCAGTACATGTGGCTGCAAAGCAACTTCTACTCTTTAGGGCTTGCTCTGTTGAAAATTGCCATCATCATGGAGCTGTTTCGGATCTTCTACCCCGTCGGGGCCCGGGTCCGCTGGAGGGATCCTGTCTTCTTGGCCGGCGCGTTCATCATCTTCTGCCAGGCAGTCTTTGCCGTCGCGGCCGTCTTCATCCTGCAGCTCGGATGCACGCCTCGCGAGGCCATCTGGAACAAGCTGATAGCAGGCCAGAAGTGCATCGCCATAGGCCCGCTGCAGACCCTGTCGGGCAATCTGCACTTGGTCTCGGACCTGGTCATCTTCGTCCTCCCGCAGAGGATGATCTGGGGCCTGCAGATGAGCATGAAGAAGCGCATCGCCGTCGCCGTCGTCTTTGGCCTCGGTCTGCTGTGAGACGCCCCAACACCGCATACATGAAACGTGACGGCGAAGAGACTGACGACGACTGTCCCTTGCTGCTGTCAGGGCCATCGTATGCTCCATCCTCCGCGTACACGCCACAGTCCACATGACGACCAAGACCGCCGACACGACGTACGCCTTCGGCCCCGTCTTCCTGTGGGCCCAGGCCGAGATGGCCTGCGCCTTCTTCATCGCGAGCGCGCCCTCGCTGCCCCGCGTGCTGCGGGAGACGCCCTGGCTGGCGCGCCTGTTCCGGCTCCACTCCGCCGCCGGCGGCCACGAGGCGCCGGTGATCCGCGGCAACACGGGCCTCGTGACCTTTGGCGGCAGCGGTCCCGCCACCGCCACCGCCACCGCCAGCACCAGCACCACCACCACCACCACCAAGAAGTCCAAGGCGCGCTCGCGCTCCACCGTCTGCGCCGACCCGTACGGCGACGAAGATGATGATATCCTCCTCGAGGGCGGCCCAGTCGAGGCGGCCGACTACCAGCACTTGCCGCATGATAAGCCGGCCCCCGCCTACATCAGGGCGACGACCGAGGTGACTGTTATGAACGACGCCCGCAGTCAGTCGAGCAGCGGGAGCGCCAAGGTGGTATCTTGGGCTTCTTGGGAATACAAATAACGACAAGAAGGAAAGGTGCACAGAGGAACCTTAAGAAATCAACTTTGAATGTATATACCAGTTGCATATGTTACATTTGACCTCTCGTGACCACCGCTTTTGCAGTTACGGTGATGTTTGTGATCTGGCCCAAGGGGTAGCTGTACCTAGGTAATGTAGATTGGGTGGCGTGAGCCCTCGCCAGCAAGTCCGGGGTACCGTTCTGGCCTGTCTGTACCTATCGTGACGCTTGGCGGCGAGAGCCCAGCGAAATAAACACTTTAAATACACATAAAAACCTCGCACAACTCATCCTTCTCTAGCTTTTCCCCCTTAAGCTGTCCCCCTCCTCCGCTTGATGCCATCTTGGCCCCTGATCCAGGTGTGTGGGGGGGGGGGGGTCGAAAGGAAGTGTTGTTGCTATCGCTGGTGGTGGCACGAGAGGTTGTTGTCACAGTGAAGATTGCGCGCAGTGGGGCTGTGGGCCACGATAATGGATATGACCATATATTCAGAAGCCTCAATATGAAGCAAAGCAGAAATATTTACATCTACACTTTTCTCTGAATGAGGTGCTATAACGATGATTGCCTAGGTACATACACAGGTACAGTGATCAAGTTTGTCTACACAATACTAATCGAGAGGAGGAATGATGGACAACAAGGGCGTTGGGTCGGCATAGGACATGGACCAACAGTGGAACATACATTTCAGTGTAGCGACGACGTTCAGGCAGATGAAGAAATGGGAGGGGAAATTGTTCAAGAATTCTGTTGACGCCATGACGGTCAATCAGGAGGTCTGTGGGTATCGTGACATTGCATTTGAGGTTTCCCGCTCCACAATCCGCAAAGCCCGGTTTCGGCCGTCCTGACACTTAGCAGAGCAGCAGGCTAGATCCCAAAGAACGCCCCCGCAGCGCCCAAATTTCTCCTCTGCATCTCCCACCGATAGACCAAGGACCCAAACGGCGACAGATGGCGATAGAGGAGAACGCTCCCCACGAGACCCAGCCCGGCCGCGGAGCTCCCTAGAGCCGACAGCACAGCGCGGGCCCTCGACCGCTCCTTGACGGCCCAAGGCTTGCCCTCGTCGCTTGGGGGCGACGACTCTCCCAGCAGCCAGTCCTCGGGAATCGCAGCCTTGATCGCACCCCTCGCGAACCTCGTCACCCTCCACGGCTCGTGCCTTGTAGCCTCTGCACGCCACGGCAGAGACGCCACGTCCCCGCCAAACAGCTCATCACGAACACTGTCCACAAAGACACAGAGGGAGTCGTACCGCCTCCTCATCACCTCCCTGAGCCAAGGGCGCGGAACCTCGGGCACGAGCATGAGCGAAAGGTAGCCAAAGGCCAGGCAGTCGAGCGCGGTAGGCCTCTCCCCGCGCAGGAAGAAACGCTCCTCGCCGCGCTGGTCCTTGAGGTCCGCGAGCACGCCGAGACACTCCCGGCTCGCGGCCTCGAGCCTGAACAGAGCCGTCTGCTCGGGCGCGAGGGCCGCCTTGACGCCTCTCCTCGCGGGGCGCAGGCGCTCGGGAACCTTCAGGAAGCCGCGGCTGTCCTCGTCCGATTGGGGGGCTGCGGCGGGCTCGTCGTCGATGTTGAGGTCCGAGAGACCCAGGTGCGCGGCGGCGTCGCACATGCGCCGCCGGACCGCGGGGGGCTCCGTCCACGTCAGGGGGAAGGGCAAGACGGTGCTGTAGGCGGGACGCGTGGTGGCGGCCCAGTTGGCGCTCGAGACGTACAGCGACAGGGCGAGCAGGGGCGCTGCCGTGCTGGCCAGGAAGGCGGCGTAGGCCGTGCCGTCGGCCTTCTGGGCCGGCGGGAGACGGGCGTCGAGGTCCCAGGCTGGGTCGAGCGCGCCGAGGTAGGCGGTGACAGCTGTGTAGCCGCTGGCCCAGGCCCCCGAGGCGGAGTCATGTAGGGCTGGGAGGGCGTCTGTGCGATCGGTTAGAAAGAGGTACGCCTAGGCGGGTTCCTCAGGATTTAGGTTGTGGGCCAGTGAGGTAGCTCCCGGGCCGGGAACACGCGACACGCCGCCAGCCATGCTCGGACGGGATGAAGCAGATGTCGAACTTCGGGCGAAGGCGCGCCGAAGTGGACAGCTACCGGCATGTTTGGCTTTCTTGGGGTTGACTTACTCGTGGGGACACCGGAGGGACTATTCGCGACGAGCTCCCACTGAGAGTTCGGCAGCGCATAGGCCAGATAGGTGATAGCAGCCAGGCACTCGGCGTCGACGGAGGCCAAGCCGAAAGCCGGGCCCCAGACGTGGAGGTGAAGGACCATATTGCGGCCTAGTCCTTTTTCCCCTTTCTGACGTGTCGACGCAATATCGTCGTCGTAGCCCGTGCACCGAGTGCGGCCTGGGGTACGCGGGTAAGGGTGGAGGAGTGTCGAGGCAGCTCCGTTCGGCGAGTAACAGCGCCCCCGCAGACCTGATCGAACGACAGGTGAATTTCCCAATTTGGCGACTCGACGACGATCACCCCGGGCGGCCCCTCGCATAAGGCAGCAGATGAGACGAATGTCACAGCCGCGTCCTTGCGGATATTGAAGGAAGTTCAGGCGTCCTCCTTCAACCTCAGGAGCCTCCAGGTGAGTAACTAGGTATCGTATCCACACTTCAAGGTAATGTACCTACTGTAGATGCAGGGCACCGTGGACTGGGCTTCCGAAGGTCCAAGGTCCAAGGGTCCTCAAGCCAGAAACGGACTGGAGACACGTATGGTAGGTGCCTATTTTGAGTGGTACCCGCCTGGGTGTCTGGGTGTCCGTCGAAAGCGTGAGAGGGTCCCACCGGGGTCGGGGAAAGGTTGGCTCAGATGTAATTGCGATGCTTCAAGGAACCAATGCGGCTCATGCGGGCACGCTATGCCCGTGTGGCTCTTCACACGTACCGACCGGTCTAAAGGCCCCTGAGCGTGGAAGGCGGAGAGATTGACAGGTGATGCCGTGCAGGACGGCTACCACAGTCCGGAGTACCACCTCGCGCGCAGGCCGGGCGCAGTCGCAGCGCAGCAAGGTGCACGAAACAAAGTGTGCAATCTGTCCAAGACCGGGCGAATGATGAGGCTTTGTTTCACACGTACGGTGAAATTCCTGCGAGGAATTCGGGATCGACGCGCACCCCTGTCGCGTCGAGAGAGAGAGAGAGAGAGAGAGAGAGGGGGGGGGGGGGAATGGTGAAACTACCACTGTAGATGGACCTTGCAGTCTGTGGTGTGGCACCTCGGTTTGTCGAGGGTTGGGTTGTGTGTGTGCACGTGTGTGTGCGTGTGTGACGAGCAGAACGGAAAACCGAGGGCAAAACCTTCTCCGCGCCGACCTCAGCGACCGGAGCAAGACGCCAGATTCAGGGTCCACTCCTAGCCCCAACGCCAAACCCAATAGGGGGTTCTTGCTAAGTGCAGTCTAAATCGGGGACGTGGGTTAGCTGGGTTGTGGCCGTAGGGCCAGCGAGTCGCGGCTATGACTTCATCTAATCTCCCGCAGCCCAGCGAACTGTCCCGTTTCAAGTAGCGATGCTCGTGGTTTGAAACGAACCGCTCGTTCATTGGTACTGCATGTTTCACAAGAGAGGTAATGATCTTGCAATTTGTGGCTGTTTTGACAGTCTGACATTGCGCAAGCCAGCACGTGGCGGATCGTTCCTGATGGTGTGGAATAGATTGTGGGTGGAGGGTGACGGTGGAGGGTGACGGTGGAGGGGCGGAAATCTTATACCACCATCACATGTACCGTACTGGACAAATGTTGTCGACACATGGGGTGCCTTACTAGGCAATGCCCGAGATTAGATGTTCCTTTTTTCGAACCCTTTCCCCCAGGCCTCCCAAAGCCGGGTGGGGGGAGGGGGGAGGGGGGGGGCGGGAACGCTTGTTTCCTAACCTACTACAGAACACTCGCCCCTGGGTGTGTACTACCATGTAATACAGTACATACAAGTCTTGCCAGGACTCCAGAGGGTCACCAGCCTCTTTTCAGGACAAAGTTTAAGGGGGTGATGTCGTCTTCTGACAGACCAACAAAACACACACAAGAGACTAAATGCACAATAATGGTACGGCACGGAGTACAGCTGGGCTGTGCTGTCTCCTGTGTACCTAGCTAGGTACTAGGGGATGTGCCTTGCCCCGTTACCCCGTACTCCGTAGCGTGCCTCGTGTCCTCAACGTTCTTTTGTCGAAGGAATTTTCCTTCTGGAATGTTTCCCGACCGCCCCAGGGCCCTGTTGACCTGCAGGGACTAACCCAACCGGTCGTAGTCTGTGTACCATCGTACCTGATCTTCCTGTGGCGTGGCCTCCTTTCTCTTGATGGGCAGTTTCAGGACCGTGGAGTATCATCCGCGTCTGAGAGGAAATCTTGCCACGCTCATCAGATGGGATGTCGCCCTCAGAGTTCCCCGACGTCTGGAAAAGCTCGGCCGTCCCGACGAGTGAGAGATTATTCCACCCGCCAGCACCCATTTCCTTCAGAGGCCACCGAGACCGTCATGAAGCCGTAGGGCGTCCGCATCACCTAATCATTTTTGTTCGTCTCATGTCCCCCGCCGAACCTCCTGTACCCGCTTATACATCACCTTAATATAGATGCTTTAAGACTTGGCCCGCCAGCCCTATGAAGATCGATCCTGTCACATAGTAGAATAGGGCGTCCCCTTCCACGGAACCCCGCTTGTGCTGCTGGTTTGTTCACGTCGATCAATGCAGTCACTGGTGATGACAACGATGACCCATGTCCTGTTCTTGCAAAGATCGAACATGAGATGAGACTTCCAAGAGTGGTCCCGTGAGCCTGTCCGACTGTCCGCCGCTTGTTGGGAGTTTGGGGACAGGAGCCAGGGGGGGGGGAAGGTAAGAGCAAGTTTCGCATGCTCGAGTCTCATCTTCGCAGGCAGATGGCGCAACGTGGCTCGATGATGATTTTATTTTTCTTTTTGTTTCCTCGGTCTTTGTCACCCGGGACCATCTTCCGTGAACGTTACCTCGGAGGACAAGAACGACGTTGACACACCAAGGCCATCGGCCGACACTTCCCGAGAGAGTGGATTTCTTGATCGTCCATTGGGAAATTTGCCATCGATTTCTTATCGTGTGCCGTGCCCGCACCGCCGTGCGGTATGATCGCAGGCCGCCCGTGGCTCGGTACTCACCTTGTGAATGGTCCCGTTGCCCTCGCTTGCGATTCGCGAGCTGATGAGGCTACTGGGGCCCCAGTACCACGGTGGGCATGAATATCGCCAGCAATGACGCCTTGCACGACGGAAGGGGCCTCATGACAAAGCCACCTTCGCCTCCCGTCTCCCCCAGTCTATCTTTTGTGTGTCTGCGTGTGTGTGCGTGCGTGCGTGTGTGTGTGTGTGTGTGTGACCTCCCCTACCCTCCCTCCCCTCGTCTTGCCGTCGATACCATCAAATGGATACCTGTCTACGTAGACCATGTCCCGCTCTGCGACCGGCGGGCGGCCAAACACGCGGTCAATTCGGGTCCCTGGGCCGAAGATAAAAAGGCCCCATCCATCTCGCTAAGGCACTCCGAGGCATTGAAAAATCGCGATGGGGCCAGCAGCAACATTGAAAGCTCGTGGGTTGGCCCACCAGCCCACCTCGCGAGCGACGCCAGAGTCGCAGCCAGGCGCAAAATATCGCTCTTCCTGCCTTGCTTTCCTCCTCCTGTGCCGCCTCCCTCCATTCAATCTCTCGCATCGGTTTCTCTATCGAACCCGAGATCTGCTTGAGGCTGAGGGGCCAGGTGAGGGGCCGCGACGGCCCCTCCCCTCACACCCCATATCTCGCGATACCTAGATCCAGTTGCGGTGCGCCTCGTGACGCACCAGCAGTGACCCGGTGTCGCGGGGTGTGACCGAGGGGAAATTGTGCTCCGCGGGTCACCGCAACGTATCTGCATCTACCGAGGTATCAATAGCCGTACATATGCGGAACACACCGATGGAGATCATGGTGCGTTTGTCGAGGTCTCCATAGGCGGCGATGGCTGCATGCAGAGATCTACACATCTGCGGCAGCTCGCAATCTTGCCGGGACCAAGGCAGCCCTGGCAAGAACAGTACAGAGTAGAAGAAGAAAAGAAGCAAAAATGTTTCCGGTAGGCGCGGAGGATCGCCGGTTGCCTCAACCGAACTGGCCTTCCTCGACCCAAGACCCTGCAGTAGTGGCACCTGGGGGCCTTTATTTTTTTTTTTTTTTTTTGACCGGCAGGCCTTGCTCGGTCGTTACATATGTGTACAGAGCTATGTACTTCGCGGTGGCGCCTGGCGCGCATACCCAGGTTATGTACTCCGTACAGGACATGATGTGGTCCCCCGTCCTTGCATACATACCCAAAGCAGGGCAGCGCCAGCGAGCGAGCGATTGCGAATGCTACCGTACCCTGGGCCGCAAATTACGGAGCGGTGTCGCACTGGTGCGATAAGTCTGATTCGGCGGTGTTTGATTCTAATGCGGGCGTGCGAATTGGGTAAAATTTGAGTTGCGCAGGTGGGAGGTTTGAACCAAACAGAACAGGACTGAGAAATTATCGCGTGGCGGTCATCTTCTTGTTTGTGTGAATGCCGCATGCTGCGACCGAAGGAAAGGAAAAAGGAAAAAGGAAATGCAACCCTCCCTGCCCTCCTCGTCGTAGCCCCCCCCCTCCCCCCCCAAAGTTGAGGTGGCGTCAGATGAGGCGAGCACGTCGCATGCGAGGCCTTGAGAAGGAAAACAGCCAAGACGACTCGGACGGGCGTCAGGTCGCAGATCAAAACGACCTTTGCCGACTTGAGCGCGTGTGCGCGCAAGTGTGATCTTTGCATTGACTGGACTTGGCAAAGCCTCGTGGTCGGGATCCGGAAATACTCGGCAGAGGTTCGGGACCCTTGGCTTGATTCGTCTCAACACCGCGGAGATGGCTTCAACGGTGTTTGATGCACTGATCTGATGTGTTCACCATTTTTATACTTGGCACTTTTTGCAAAGGTTTGAGTTTGGAACGTCAGGTTTGTGAGGTGAGAGAATTATTATGAAAGTTTGATGTGTGTGATATGATTCTCGTAGATTGTGCGTCTCCGCCAGATGCTTAGTCCCATTTGCTTCGTGCTTGCTCATGATGTATCCTTCCCTGATGTAAATGTATGAAGAAATCTCATAATCCAGCCCGAACCAATTTGATTTTTTCCGCAAAACCCTGGGTATCATCAACGGCTATCCTCCTTCTCTGATGAATGATGACGCCGTAAATGCTGATGTTGATGTAGTACATGTAAAGGAAAAGAGGCTTATGAAAAAGCAAATTTGACAGCCCAATGTTCTAGTCCATGTCGTGATCCGCTTCACTACTCGTTGACATAGATTAAAAAAAGATGTGTTGTAGTTGTTGTGTGGTGTTACAAAGAGCGACCGCATCAGCGACCCGTCGATGACGGGGGAGCGAGGCTCCGAGGTGTGTTACCCATCGAGCCGGCTCAAAGGGGTGGTGGTATTCGCGCCCACCGGGGGTGGTGGTGATGGCATTCGAAGGGTGGAGGAAATTTCTCTCGTGTGGCGGAAAAGTCGAAAACGTCGCGATTGGATGTCTCATGTTTGGATGTGGTTGCGATCCTCTTCCTGACGTGCAGCCACGTCGTGGGACCAAGACGGTCGCTGGGCGAGGTTCCGAAAAGGTAGCTTTTGCGGTCCCAATCCGCGTCCCTGCATGGCATCTTCCGACACGAGGCTGCAGTCGTGGTTCTGCATGTCCGTTCCGAGGTGTGGTCAGATGGCTGGTCCTCCCGTCCCATTTCATCGCGTCGAAGCGCGAGTGGGACGATGATTGCGCACCCGGCCGAGGCAATGGTAGAAAGTGTATTCTACTCGCCCGATCTTGAAAGAATCGATTCCGAAAAGGTGGTCTCGTCATGTTGTTGTTCGAAAAAAAAGGATGGGCGGCTTGCTCCAAGACCATTTAGCTGTTCTTGGGCAGAGCAGGCAGGGGTCGGTTTGGGGGCGGGCCAGGGCAGGGGGGCAGGTTGGATGGGCGCTGCTCGAGCGAAGCCATGTTGTTGTAGGCGGCCATTGCGAGAATGGGGTTGTGGATTGTGGGTGTGAATGGTGGTGGTAGAGTCGCGATAGGCGAGGCTGTCAACAGAAGGGCACTGGTGTGGAGAGCAGTAGCCTTGTGTGGTGAGAGTTGGTCTGCAAAGTACGGTTGAGATACTTGTGTGTGCTGGTAGTAGTAGTAACAAGTGTCTGGTGACTGTTGAGGTCTGAAGTAGTAGGCTGGTTGGAACGTTTCAACAGGATGTATTGTTCTGATGATGTCTGGAGAAGGAAAGGTCTTGATGAGCGAAGAAGGGAGGGCGGCCACGTCAAATATATTCGCAGAGTCACCGTTCTCAGATGGCGGCCCATCTTCGAGAAGACAGGACTGAAGAGGTGGGCGACAGGGAACAGGCCCTGAGGCCGGCCTTGCGTGCCAGCGGTACGAGGAGACCAAGGTACTTCGCTCGTTTGTATCTTTGTACCGCACATCGCAGAATCAGGGCAAGGGCAGGGCAGGGACAAGACAGGGTGTGCCGAGCCATCCTTGTCTCACCGTGATTGGAAAGGAACCAGGAACGGGAACAAAAAATAGAAGAGAGCCAAGTCCTGGGATCTGAAGTCCAGGGCGGTGACGCAGCCCGAGGGCTAGTTGGCGGACGGGGCAGGAACAAGCTGGACGGACACGACGAGGTACCTGTTCCTGGCATCGGTGCGGCAGGGGGTACAGCGAGCGTGTGACCACGATAAGTACCTTCAAAATGAAACACCTGGGTTGCTCTGACCCCTGGGGCATGCCACATGAGCCTCAGCCCCTGGCCTGAGATGAGTCTGCACCATTTTCCTCGTTATTACCGAAGGACACGGGCCACCGCCTTCGGCGTGGGAGGTACTTTGGTACATCAGGTACCCACCGAGCGGAGGCTTGGGGGGGGGGGGTGGTGGTGGAGGGAGAGGGGCACACTGGGACTGGGACTGCTCCAGGAGGAGGAGGAGGCTGAGGAATGATCCCACCAAAAGTCAAAATGCACCTGACGACGACGACACGCCAATCGTAATACCCGGAGTACCGTGCATGTCCGACGGTGAGAATGATATCGGTCGGTATGCTGGGTAATATCGGGCCACTTGAGAATGTGGCCTCTTTCATCTGTTGGATTCTTTGAATAATGTCTTGTTTTACCCAAAAGAGGCCTGTTCTTGCACAGCGTTCGCGCTGCATTGCGCTGCTATGCCAACCTGGCCTCTGTGTTGCGCCCGAAATGGCGGTCGGCCGCCTCAGCTAGCCAAAAAATTTCAGGCACAGGTGTAGTCATCTCCCCCATCGGGCATGATCCGTGCCCGCCTCGTGGCCTGTAACCCAAGAGCCGCGTCGGTCAGCCTGCCTTGTTTTTTTCCTTCTTCTTCTTTCTTTTTTTTTTTGCCCTTCCTTTCCTTCCAGGGCGCGTCCGAGAGGGGACCCAAAAAAACAAGCAGGCATCGGAACCTGTCACCAGATGGGCAGCCAATCCCACCGCACGGCTGGCCCTGGGCTGCTGCTACGCTCGCCACGCTAAATCTCATGACCAGAACTTGATCGAGCGTGACAGACCGATGACATCCGCGGCTCGTCATTCGTCACTGAAGTTGTCACCGCTTGGGCTGCTGCCCGTCGGTCGGTGTGGGAACTCCAGCAGCAGCCCCCCACTATTCCCAGGTAGCCGCATTCTGTTTCGACGCAATTCTGAAGCGATCCCCGGTGGCTGGAATGCTTGACAACCCGATCATGTTGGGGAAACCTGGCGTGTTTTGGGAAAGTGACGGGCCTGTTCTATCCACCCGTGGAATTTTCCATGGAACGATCGTGGCCCCACCGGCGGCCCACTGCAAAGCGAGATTCATCGTGAACTCCGGAACCGACGGTCTTGCCGTGGCTAGCTCCGTGGCGTTCGCCCAGGAAAGGCAAGATAGGGCACAAAAAAGAAAGCAAGGGAAAAAAAGAAGAAGAAAATTCTTCGAACCCTGCAAAGACTGGCTGACGATGGCATCTTCTCGTCGGTGTCTGCAGATGTCTCATTTCTTTTTGTCAGGCCTTCCCCAGGTTGTCCCAGATTGTTCCATCTCGCATGGCCTGCCAGCCATCGTAGACCATGGCCGTGTCTGCCATGTTGCCCTATTCATGGATCTCTGCAGCGCAGATCCAATCAGAAGGGCCCCCAAGGACCGCGATCATCTCCGTGCACGTTCAACCCAGACCCTGAAGGAAATCACCAGGGGTTTAATGAGCCGTCGAACACGAATACTTAGGCTCACGTGTCCAAGAAAAGCTGAAGAGCCTCAATCCCGGCTTCGAAACGTTCAGAGCAGAGGACGATGTGACGTGCATTAGGTGCAAGATGACTTCAATCTCGCGATGACACGAGACTGCTTGTAGGAATGTCCTTGGTCGTCTATCAGACAACATAGGCTGATCGGATGTCCCTTGGTGAGCATCAATTGATTGGTGACCGCGTCGCCGAGCTTGTGAACGGGGTCTGGTACTACGCCGCCAAGCTGCTTCTCAAAGGCTTGGGCTGTAGCGTAATCCGCCCTCAGCTTTCAAGCCCGAAGATGCCGGCTAGCGCGCTGTCATCCACACCAGAGTTTGAGGCTGTCCCCGGTTCACGATGAGTCAAAATATCAGTCCTTCCCAAAAAACCTGTTCATGTTTGCCGACAAAGAACCTTGAACGACCGCCCGTCCATTGAAGCCTCTTGGCGTGGTTCGTTGGTTGCAACCTTGCTAGGTCTTACAGTGCCTGCAGCATCATGTCCGACGATCTGGCGCCCGCATATACCAGGTACCGCCAAGGGCGGGCACACGAGATCCATATGTCCATTGTCTCGATATCTGCTCCTCGTGGCGGCCGATGACATATCATGAGGAAATCTATCAACCCGAACAATATACTGAATCGCTGCTCTGTCACTTCTCGAAAAGCCGTCGTCTCGGGAAGGGGTGAGGGGCAATCAATGCGCTCGTATAAGAAGCAATAACTGGCAGTGTCGCCCGTCAGATGACCATGTTTGCTGCACACCACCAACTGCCCGGCCTGCAGCTCGACGAGGAGGGTATACGGTATGACAAAGCCGCAATATTAGGCTCTGTAATCCGTAGCATATAACCGTGCATTAGTCAACGCTGCAGATACATCACGATCCAAAGATCGATACATCTAAGCGAAGTCGCTACACCGGGGAAGGCCTCGCGCGCGCCCTTGGCCAGATTTTGCGATTTAAGCTTCGCGAGGGGGGTGTGTCGGAGACACTGAGAGTCAGCGCGTGGGCGATTTGAGTTTTTCTGCTACTGCTGGTGCCGTTGGCCCGCCGAGCGTCCAGATGAACTTTGTTTACCTTTGGGTTTCAAGGTCGGCTGGCACGCTTTCGCTTAGGGGACCGGTCACCGCTCGTCCGCTGTTGTGTGTTTGTTGTTGTTGTTGTTGTTGCTGCTGTTGTTGTTGGAAGGCTTATTCTGCGGAGCACCAGCAAACGTACATTGCTGCGCAGGGCAAAGCTTCCCGCGAGGGCTCTCGATAGGCTCAAGCTTCCCGCCCGCTGGCGCGGTTGGGCTTGCTCACCGCAACCCGGCGGCGCGGGTGAACAGATGGCCCCAAATCGGTCGAGGGGATCAGCAAACTCTCGCAGGCGAGGCTGCAGCCACGATGTTCAGCTGCTAACCGCATGTGATGGTTGGTGCAGTTCTGCGAAGGTCAACGCCCCACCCCACCAGCTGCAAGGGGCGGAGTGAGACTCTCAAGAGTGCCGAGTCGGGACGTTGCAGCGTGGCTTCGTTTCTATTGCTTTGGCCATGTGGCACATTTGGCGGCAGGCCACCCTCCAGTGCTGCAACCACCACATGTGCAGAGCTGCAGCATGATAATGCACGGTCAGCTGGTAGCAGCTCTCACACCGAGCCTGGACACACCCAGAAGCCGCCAAGCGCCCCACCGTCACAGCGTCGAGGTGAGCGACCATGTACTGTAAGGTGTAGCCGACCGTGTCTGTCATCGTACTGTACTTTTACCTCGTACTCCATGGGACCTGGGGAAATCGAGGCGCTGAACCTGGGGAAGGACCCACAGGGCCTGACAGGTCCGATCAGAAGGATCGCAAACTGCGTCGACCCACACCACGCGTCTTGCAGCTCGTGTGGGTCGGTCTCACGAGTCACCCCTAGGTTCCCGAGATGTTTGAGCTTGGATGCCTGCGAGCTCTGAGCCCGTGCACGCCGGGTGCAGGCGAATAATTGAGTCGCGCCGCCCTCGTGAGGGAGAACTTCTGGTGATCTGGGCCGAGGAGTCTCGTGTGTGTGGTGAAGCCAGGCACTCGGTGTCGAGCACGCTATCAATACGCTGGCTGAGTAAGACGGCTAGACAACCTCCGGTATATGTCTTACCACCCATCTCAACAAAGTTGGCTTACGTACGAGGTACTTCCGCATAGTCCTTGCATGTTATTGCATGGTATTGCTGATGGAAACCTGGCGAGAAACCGTGAGATTAGCTCGCAGCTTAGCGGCTGTTCAAACCACCGCTCGAAAGCTTGTCAAATTACAGAGGCTGGCACTCGCGGTGGATTCTAGCACAACAGCCGTGCGCACATTTAGAGTTGGACAAATCGCCAGCCAGGCGCTAAATTGTTGCCAAGCCCTGTCAACCCGAGTCGGCCGAAAGCCACCGCGGCATCAGAAAGCTGCGAAAGCCGGCCTCGCGCGGCCTTTGGCCCACGCCCGTGCAAAAAACCTTGAGAAATGGGGTGTACCGTAGCGTTCGGCTTGTCGCTGTCGCGCCTTGGTGAGAGGTGAGAGGGGCTGTGTGGCACTGTGGTGCGTACGAGATCGCCGCGAGACAGGACGACCACCTTGAATGGTGTAGGACAAGCTTTGAAGTTTTGTCACTCTCACGCAGAATCAGTACAAGCCGAGTCATATGTTAGAATCTCAGAGCTATCTGTGCGGGGCGGTATCTTCGGAAACGGTTCGCCAGCTCTCTGATGAGTCGGGAAGCTCTGGCCTCGGTTGGCGGCCGTGCATTTTGTTTCAGCATAATAGGTGGCATCGGCTACCCTAGGCGACGAGAATTTGCTGTTATCATCTCAGCTCTCGTTTGCCTCAAGTTTAGACGAGTCGTCGATTTCTTTCGCCTCCGGGCCTCGGGACAGCCTGAGCTATCGATGGGCTGAGACTCAATGTCGACACTCATGAGACTCTCCCAAGACCAGACGCAACCCGCTTGCATATTCGACGACTGCCTGCCCTGAATCAAGAATCGAATCAAGCGATGCTTGAGGCCACCACAATGCCGAGCATGACTGATCAGCGCACAACCAATCTTCAGCTGCGCTCGCTGGCGTTTCAGCCCGCCGAAGCGAGCGCGATGGCGAGCCTGAAGGTGTGCCTGTAATATAGATCAACTCGTTGACTCGCCAAGACATGTCTTGTGGAGGCAAACATCCACACAGTCTTGACAGCCTCAAGGACGATCGTGCGGAGTGGGAGGCCCCGTCCCAAGAGGGAAGGTGGTTCGTCGAGTGTGGACGGCTGAAGGATGATCGACGCAGGTGCTGTGGTCGTCTGGGGGTGGTCAGTGTCAAGCCAGGTGGCGCCGTGATGTGATGCTCATGCATGACCCGAGTGCTTGGGACCTGGAGCCCGGGAGTTTTGGACGGGCCATGGAGGATGTGACTAAGCCGAGCTGCAGGTGCGGGCAGGGATCCTCCGCAAGGCTGAGAGATACGGGCCCACTGCTCATTTCGCCAGTCCGTACAGAGTACGATCCTCATCTCGTCGACTATCGTCATCGCCGCGTCCGAACAGAGCAAGGACCAGTTTGACGCCCTCGCAACAGCCCACAACCCAGACCAAGCCACACAAGACGGACCCGTATTACTTCTGCTTGCACAAAAAGCAACAAGTTCGGCAATTTCGGACGCCTTCTCACCGGGGTACTTGGAACACTACAATATCCAGAGGTACCTGCCCGTCAATGCTTGTATTGTACAACATTGGGGCCTCCACTTGAGACCCTCGCTCCTCCACGATTCGCGAAAGCTGGGTTGGGAGAAGGACTTGCATGCTGCCGCAGGACCACAGAGACCAGGTCGGAATCGTGTCTCGCGTGGCAGCCGAGCGAGATGGGCTGTCCGATCTGGATGATACATGCCAGTACAGACGGGGCCACTCCAGACAACAAGCCACAACCAGATTGCCTGTGACGGCGTCGCAGGCTGGGACAGTCTATCTTCCTCGCCTGTTCCCACGACGTATTTACGGTCGGGGTCTCTCTCGTATCCGAAGTTCTCCCATGGCTGCAACGTCTGGAAGAGAACATTGCCCGGGACATAAGCACGCGAGGACGCTGAATACGCATCATCGGTAGCGCACACGCGGCTCGAATGGTTTGAGTCATCACCCGCACGCGACACGCACGGCTGACGGGCCCAGAGAGGTGCACATCGGTTCCGAAGACGACAGGCACCAAAGCGGATCAGCCGGAAACTGTCAGCATGGTTATCGTGACATGTTGACCGCCCAACCTGCCAACCAGGTAGCCTTCCGGTTAATTCCTTCGCTATCCCAGGGTATTCGTGTTCGCGACGAAGATCTCGAGGCCAGGACGCTATGGTACATTGCAGCCTTGGGCCCATCCATCAGATCTTAACTTATCTGATCCAGCTGGTTGCCCCGTTCGACTTCGATCCGACCAACCAAACTCTCGCTGGAGGTGGACCGATCGCTCAGGGCCAAGGTTCGAGATATCGCTTGCAGCGAAGGACATCCTGCAGTTGTGGATAGGTGCGGCGCAGTGCCCAGGCTGCTACTATCATAGCGGACGTACCAGGAATGGCGTGCGAACAACTCCACCGTCTCATTTCAAAACCAGTCATCTGACAAGCGCTGAGTGTGGCTCGTGGTTGCATGTGAGCCATCCTGTCGCAGGACCCTGTCCTCAACCCGGCCTGTCTGGCCAACTGGCCTGCTATTCGCAGCCTGTCGTGCCTTGTGCATCTCCCTAGATCCTTGGAAATTTCTTCGATTCTCCACTCACGTGCCAGCGGCTCCCTCGGCGAAGATTTCTGGCCTTCTGGAAGGAGTGGATGCTTGTGTGGGATTTTTTTCTTCTTCTACAGATTCGATCCTGGAGAAATGGAGCTCAACAAACCTTCTACGGTTGCCACGTTCTCTTCACACCGCCGGCAGTCCCTCGGTCAGTAGGATCCCAGGCCATGGTATCCTGGCCGTGATTCTCATGAAAATTTCGACTCGGTCTCTTTCCGTGACAACGGCATCGCATTCATATTCTTGGCAGCATTCTTTGCCTTTCACACAAGCGCCCGATTGTTACCCCACACAAGACGTTTCTGGTCAGCCGACACGGAACCTGCAACCCATCGGCTTCGGACAGGCTGGCGGTAACACAGACCCGTTGCAAGACCCGCACAGGCTCATCGCAACCGTCTCGTAGAATCAAAGACACGTAATCGGCGGTCAAAGGATTTGGCTGGCACTGTCCTACAGATGTTCCTGTATGCATCATGCATTGACAGAATTGGTTCTGCCGTGGAGTCATCGCCCGAGATCTCCAAGAAGGGGACTAACTTGCTTCCCAGCTTCCAGAAGCTCGGGGTCAGGAAATGTCGTTCTGAACACCACAAACCCTGCGAAGTGCACCGTTGGTCTGTGCCGACTTGCCAAGGCATCAACGAACGGGGTTCAATTTCTGTGAGTCGAAGACTCCGGGCAACGTCCACCTGAGCAGCGACCCACGTGTATCTGCTGCGGCGTGAACGGTCGCTGACAGCCAATCAGACGTTCCGCCCCCCCCTGTGAAACGCCAACGCAGTGACCAAGCGATCGTCTGCGCGTGTAGCGCGAAGCCACACCATGCCAACATATCCCACGTGGGAAGCAGGGGGGGGGGTGGGTTGGGATCTCGGAGACCAAGGAAACACGGCCCTGGTCTTCACACGAACAAGGCCCATGCCGCTTGTGCCGTCTCCGTAGCTGAAGGGGGCAGAACCAACGCCAGCGACCCAGACACGGCGAACAACGTGCTGCGTCGGTACCCTTGGAAATGGGACCGCCGAACGCCAGCTTGATTGGCGATCGAGATTGTGGCACCTGCACAATCTGCATAGCCCGAGCCTCGTCGTCTCCAAGCCTCTCGCATCAAGTGGACTCGGCAAGATTTTCGGGAGGGGCCATGCGCCAACCGGTGCCCCAGACGCAACGGAATCAAGGACCCAGAGCGGCAACGCAGGCGTGATAAATGAACAGACTCCAGTGGAATGTTGCTGTCGTGCATCAGAGTGGCGTCTCAGTCCGCTGTGGGACCAGCTGCAGCTGCTGCTGATCAGCCACGACGATGGGGGTGGACATGCCCAGTCTGATACTGGCGAGCGGGCATCCACGGGAGTAAGTTACCTACGAGGTCGGTTCTGGTACAAAGTAATTGCTTTCCTATCTCCCGTGGCTCCGGGCCCCCGCCCAACAATCGCATCACTTGACCTGCATGGGAATCTATGCTGCAGGCCGTACCTGCGACCACCCGTGCTTGGATTGGGACAGGTACATACAATACCAGAAGCACTACATATGCATGCGCGTCCTGTCCGTGGCTGTTCCTTTTTCCCAATGCCAAGCCTTGCAAGGTGCTGATGCATTGCAGCGTCTCAGTCGCACAGGGACTGGCCATATGGCCCCATAAATAGGATTACCTCTCTGCCGCGGCTGCATGTCGAAGAAGGGTCGCGAGTTGTGCTCAGCCACCTACGCCGCAGACGCACACTGGGGTGTGACACCTGGACGAGGCGGTGGTTGGGTCGGGGCGGGAGGGGGGGGGGACGCGGTGTTGCGGGCCGAGGACAGTCAGACGGCTTCTGTGCAAGCGACTACCTCATTGGGAGTGTTGCTGCCTCAGCCTCACCAGATACTGTACACACGCTGTCAGATAGTCTGTACTTGACATCCATGCATGTAGATCATACCAGTGACACGGGAGGCACGGAAGCAGAAACATGCCATCTTGACATAGAGATGGGTCGGCCTGGTCGGCCAAGGTACACGGTTGCCAAAGCAGCACACTACTGGCTTCGTACTGAAGTTAAATCGTCGATGGGATATCTTCTATTCCAGACCAGCTGAGGCCCGGGGGCTCTTGGTAGGACCGACTATACTGCCGCTTGCGTGCCTCCGAACTAACTTCATCGTGGCGCAAGCGATGCGAGAGTGCACAGCTGGAATCGCCGAGAGAAGTCACGGCGGCTAACGGGGCCAAGACGTGCCAAGGTCCAGAGAAGAGACCGACTGAATGGCCCGTTGTGGCCGTATACCTCAAGTGTCTCGCTCGGCTGACCCAAGAGCTGACACGCAAGCCCTCGCTTCAGGCAGATGGGACGTGATCTCATCATCGGTGTCGGACGGCGCCGGCACGTCGTGTCGTTTGAGGCATGGCGGACTGAAGTCTTGACCCGTTGTACTATTATTACACAGCATTCTGCCGTCAGGGAGCGTCAAGGGTGTCAAGGCCATATCAGACGAGAGAAAGCCGATGCAATGGCCCATACATACATAACACGAGGCGAGAAGTGCGCCGCGGCGTGAACCGATCGAAGCAGTTTCAGTTCTGCAGTGTGCCCCTCCCGTCCGTGCGGAGGTGCGGAGTTGCGGAGTGTTCACTCCTGGGACTTTCGTTCGTGTCCGGCTGGAATGGGGGGGTTTGTTGTGGCGCCGCCGTTCGCCCGCCTGTCGGGCCGGCTCCCGCCCACCGGCCTGCCGGCCTTATCCACGGCCTGCTCGGCCTGCGGGTGACCATTTACCATCCATACCTACCTAGATATGTGCAGTATACGTATACATAGTACCTATACGTTGTATGGACAACAGTAATAGTAGTAGGGGCGAATGTGGTATTGCGTGCCTGACGTGCTCGTGCGGTCATGTACAACGTTATGCCTGCCCGCCTGCCTGCGTCGTATGCATGCATGCATGCAGCATCGCTTGCTTCTGCTGCATCGTGTCTGCATGTTATTAGGTCTTTATTTTTGATTTTTTATTATTATTTTTCTTTTCTTGCTTTTTTGGAAGCCATGCGGGGGCCAGTGGCCCCTGCACCCTCCCTCACAGGGCTTTTTTAGGATCGGATCGTCGTTCCCCACGTGGGTAGATCATTTTCCTTATCGCTACGGGGCTGCCACACAGCGGCTTACCGCGGGCGCGGGGCACACATTTTCCTGGAAAACCGCCCTCGCAGCCTCGGAAGCGTTGGGTGGCGATGAATCATGTCTTTGGCAGCCTCGGCGTTTGTCGGTGTCGGTGTGCAGCATTCCATGGCCGTTGTGAACTGGTTTTTGGTGGGCTTCTTCTTCTCCCCGACACATCATCGGCCGTTTCGGTCAACTGCTAGGTCGCTCGCATTCCAGTTTTTGCATGGGATTGCCAGGTACATCGCGACGATGTACCTATTTCCTTTTTCCACCGCGCATCCGAAGTGGGCATTCCAATCACACGAAAGGTTGTCACACCACAAGACCTCCAAGGGCTCCCAGATGATTCTGATTGCAGGTCCCAAGAAACGCTTGACATGCCGCTAGACTGCTCCTAGTATGGGCAAATAAGCCCAATCCAAGAATTCCTGTGTTTCCGACTGTTTGCTCGGCCCTTTCGCCCCGCCCCCCCCCTCTCCCAAAAGGAAAAAAAAAAAAACCCCTCCCTCCCTTGCGTGAGGAAAGAAAGACCAGTGTCGAGATAGCGCCAGGCAAACTTTCGATCATCACAACACCGTCATCCGTCGTGCCCTGCGTGCATTACGACTACCAAGCACCGCACTGTCGCATCTAACGAGCATGCGGCTACATAGTACGGGCCTCGGGAGAGTCGGGATGATGATCAGTTCATGCATCCCTATCGATCAGACCCTCCGATATCTCGTACCGACCGCACGGTAAGCAGCAGTGGCAGAAGTGGTGCCGTGGGGTTCCTTCCCCTCCGTCTGTGTGGTTCTATGATTCGTACCCCATCTGCCCATCCCGCGCGTGCTGATGCAACAAAGGCGGTGCAGCACAGCTGGAACTGGCTGGGAAGATCCCAATCATCCTGTGTTTCGGTGTGCTGTTGCCTCACCACCAGGACCACCCACACAATGCAGATCAGCGATCGGCACATATGCCCACGCGTACTGTACCTGATGATGTGCAAATGAAGTCAAGCCAAGGGAAAGGAGAGGAAAGGGAGAACAAAAAAGGCAACAAAAAAAAAGGATAAAGTGCCAGGCAGCCGTGCGTGAACAGGGTTCCTGGGTGGTGCCAAGAGTTTGGTAACGTCGGCAAGGCTATGTTTCAGAAGTTCTCCCCTCCCCCACACCCTGTCTCGATCAGGTGGTCCCGGCGTGATTGGGTGCGGCTAGCTCGCAGCCTCGGGAAGAATTCAGCGTTCGAATTCACTGGCCCGCCGAGCGGTCTGGCGGTGCGAACAGACCTGACCGAAGGACTGGGAAGTCTTGAGAAACCTTTTTGGGCGTCCCCACCCACATGAAGCTGAGCGCCCGGCCGCCGAGCTGATTGGCAAACTTGGCCAGACACGTCGTAAACCCGGGATTTCCAGTACTTTGTATTTTAGGATTCGTCCCAGTCTTTGCATTCTTTTAGTTTTTGAGATGGCGCGTCGGTCGTAGAGCAGCAGCACGTCTGTGCGATGGTACGATAACTCTTCAGATCACGAACGGCCACGGCACGGCGCTCCTGGGCCTGCCTCCACATCCCGACTGGTAGCTCCAGAGTGCAAGTCCTGTGCAGAGCAGAGAGAGGTTCAACACCAGCCGCCAGCCTACAGACTATTGCCCGTCCCGCAAGGTCTCACTCGGCGCCTTTCAAGATCGGGCACAACAACCGCTCGATCTAATCATTGATCTATTGGGCGACTAGAGGGCGCCACCTACGCGAGGTCTCACATGGGTCAGCCTGTCAGAGAGCTATGCTTTCTGACATACAAATGGGCGCCGAGGCTGCCGAGGCAGGAATATCACCATCCCACCATCACCTCCAAGTTCCACGCGTCAAGCCTTAGCTTGCACAAGTTGTGAGGGTTGGCAAGAAGGCCTTCGTAGGGACCCACGAGCTCGGCCCGCTTCCGATCGTGATCGGTTGGTAATCTACATGATGTGGTGTGGAGGAATTCCCGACAATCACATCAATGTCGCCCCGCAACCTTCTCGCGTCGTGAAACATGAAACGGGGCGCCGCGATGACGACGGTACTGCGCCCGGTCGGCCCTTCAGATCCATTCGTGCGTACTCCAAAAAGTGTGCCCAAAAACTCCGAAGTTTCCGAGGTGGGGGGGATTCGGCATCATCCTGTCGTCCGGTGCAGGTGAGCTGTTGTCTTTGTTGCGCCTGGTCTTGGCGTTTCAGCGTTTCACGACGCGTCCAGCAAGAGACCGTTGGCGACAGCGTCCGGGATCTGTGTAGATGTGATCCAGTTCTCCATCGTCGCCTGTCCGGGCTGCCCAGCCTTGCCGCGTCCGCTGGGCACCGCCGTACCAGCAACGCCCTTGCCCTTGTTGCCACTGCCTCTGCCCTCGCGCCGCTTGACGACCAGGCACAGGACTCGGCCGTAGATGGAGAAGCCCTCGTACGATATGTCCATGGCTAGCTTCTTCTTGTCATCCCTCCCGGCTTCGTGTTCAAGTACACTAGCGTCGTCCTTGCGACGCTTGGACGGAGGCTGTCCCGTCTCATCACCTTCGTCCTCGTCTTGGTCCACAAAGAGGCCATCCACATCATCACCATCATCCTCCGAGTCAAATTCGTCCGAAGGAATGTCTGCGTGATCTTGCTCCGCGGCCTCATCTGGTAGGCCGACGCCACTCCCGCGGCGGCGTTTCGGGGCCCGAGAGACTGTCTCTGCCGCGTCGCCAGCCGTGCCACCCTGGCCGAAGGCCGGGAGATCGTGCAGGGCGACCACGTCATCGTCGTCTGATTCCTCACGTAAGAAGGTCACCGGCGCGGCGTCCGCTGCGGCCGCCGCCGCAGCCACCGGGCTCTCGGCGGCTCCCGCCTGCAAGACTTGATCGTCGATGTCGATAGGGGCTTCCCTGGAAGCGCCGGTTAGCTTGTTCGTGTTGGAGGTCAGCTTCGTCTGCGTGGTGTCCCGGAAGTGCTTGTGCTTGTAGAGCAGCGAGTGGCGGGTGCTCGTTTCGGTGAGGAAGATGGACACCTCGAAATCATCTGATCAGGTCCGTCAGCATCTGCTCGGCGGCCAAGCCTTGGTCCTCCACTGTAGCTCTTCCCTCGCGAGCCGGGCATAGAGATAGCATGCGGCGAGCGAGACCGGACAAAAAGTTTCGAAACGCGCAAGCTGTGCTTGGAGGGGCGGGGGAAAAAAAAAAAAAAGGACACACACCTTGCGTCACCGTGTCCTTAATGCCGCGCTTCTTGGTGGTCTTCTTGCGGCTGCGCTCGCGCTCTTCGCGCAGTTTAGGCAGTACAAATGGCCGTACGGCTTCGATGACCTTCGGCAGGACGGGATCCCGTGTGTTGAGGAGCCACGAGTGTGCCAGTGCCGGGTTGTCGAGGTAGATGCGGCACTCGAGGACCGAGTACTTCGTGATCCGAAGATACCGCCGAAGTGGTGCCATGGCTGGAAGACCGGCACGAGAATTCACCACCAGACTGCTGACCTGGAGCGCGATATCATGAAACGATATCAATGAACGGCGCGACGAAGTCAGTGGCCTGACTCTGTCGAGGGTGAGATATTTGTCTGGGGAGAGTTCGCGTGAAATGATGGTCGGCGCGTACCCGACATCCCGGGACGGGAGGGTCCAATCGGCAGGCAGTGACGTCAGTGCCGGTCGGCTGCCCGAACTGGCCGGCCCGGATCGGCTCCGGAGAAGAGGGGCGGGCAACTTATCTTGATGGGAATAGAGTCAATCAGTCAGTAGGTTGGCACCTGCTTTCTGGCCTCCTGATGCATAGCCCCTGATACTAGACAGGAAAGACCAAGACGTATACCACTGCCTCTTAGGGTCACGATCCAAACTCGCCTGGACTGCCGCCACCGCAAGACACCTCGTCCCCGGCGACCGGCGGCCATATCTTCACGATGTCTGCACCCGGTGACGAAACAAAAGACTGGTTGATCTGTACAGCCTGTGGCACTCAATTCCCCACAGCAAGTAGACAGGACCTCACGACCTGCTTCATCTGCGACGACCCGCGGCAGTTCACCCCGCCCACGGGGCAGAGCTTCACCACGCTGGGAGAGATAAGCTCATCCGGCCATCACAACGAGTTCCAGCCCTATCCAAAGGACGACCGCATCACCTTCATCGCCACCGCTCCGAAGGTGGGCATCGGCCAGCGCTGCGCGCTGATCAGGACGCCTGCGGGGAACGTCCTGTGGGACTGCATCACACTTCTGGACGGCGAGACGACCAGGAGGGTGAACGAGCTGGGCGGCATCAGAGCGATCGTGATATCACACCCCCATTACTACTCGACTCACCTCCTCTGGGCGCACACATTCGACTGCCCGGTCTACCTCGCCGCCGAGGACGAGCAGTGGCTCGCGCAGAAAGACCCCTCGCGACAGGTCTTCCTGCAGCCTGGCGAGACGGAGCGGGCGGTCCTGGTCCCGGACAGGGAGACCGGCGAGGCGGTCCCCTCTGGCGCCCGGATCCTCAAGCTGGGCGGCCACTTTCCCGGCAGCCTCGTCCTGCTCTTCGACGGCCGTCTTTTGATCGCGGACACGCTGGTCACGACCCCAGCGGGGCTCGGCAGCTGGGAAACGGACGCGGCGGGCGCGAAGCGGGAGACGGGCCACCTGGGACGACCCGAGGGCATGAACACGTTCGTGTACATGTGGAGTATCCCAAACATGATTCCCCTGCCGCCGGATGAGATCTCCAAGATGTGGGATGTGCTGGCAAAGCACGACTTTGCTAGCACGCATGGTGCCTTCATGGGTCATGATATCGAGGACGTATGCATCAAGAGCAGGGTGCTTGAGTCTATGCAAATACAGGTCCGTGGAATGGGTTGGACGGATCATCAACTTCTGAAGAAGAGATTTTAGATGTCGTTGACGCTGGATGACAAATTAAGTACCATTGAGCTCTTTATTGCGTTGAGCGTTGACAATGTTTTATACCCTCCTGCGATGTATGAGTTTAGGCAGCTTTCGATTTGGCACCGCCTAATGCCAATGATGCAATTTATGACCTGCCATTATCTACAATGCCTGTGTGACCACCCTACCTCAAACACCGGGATCCGTCATAGCTATATCCCTCGAGGCTAATCTTCGCGCGGCGAGGAACTGTCAATTATCTGCCTCAGTTCTTCGTTGCCCTGGTGCAACTCCATGGCAAACGCCTGCAATCTCTCCAAGAGGGCCAATTCATCGTCATTCAAGTCCGCAAGCTCATCGTCATCAGACTCCGCCAACTCATTGTCATCAGAGTCCGCCAGCTCATTGTCATTCAAGTCCGCCAGCCCATCATCATTTGGGCCACCCGGTGATTGGGAGGCAGCACGAGCAGCAGGGCGCCGTTCGGTCACGCTCCAAGACTGCACCTGGATATTGGGCGACTTCCTGTCCTGTGGGAGATTCAACTTAGCATTTGCTATATCACGGGCCTTTCTGCACATGAGAGAGGCACAGGAGCTGCTGCCGAGTGCCGCACAAAGCCAGATGGCCTCGACTCTCCCGTGGCACCCTTTGAAGGCCGGGCACGCCCGAAAGGGGATGAAAGTTACGAACCTAAGGTATGCAAAAGTCGATCCACGTCCCCAAGTAGTCCAACCGGTGCGGCCCGCTCTCCTCGCGGTGCCAGATGTCTTTGAACTCGGCCAGTGTCAAGCGGCCCCAACCGCCGCGCTCCTTGGCCTCAGCTTCGGCCGCGTCGAGCTTCTTCCACTCGACCAGCGCGGCACGGGGCGGGCGCGTCAAGGGCCGTTCTTTTGGTGGCGATTGACCCTTCTGGCCAGGCACAGCGCTGTCGAGGCCTCTCAGTCTGGCAGGCTTACGACGTTTGCTGGCAAGGGAGCTGGTCGGCCGAGCGAGGTCGGCGTCGCTGTTGGGGCGAAACTGAGGCATGGTCGGGTCGCTGTGGACGATCTCGTCCACCTCTTGTTCTGAATCGCTATCGGACGTGGCATCTGAACGGTCTTCCTCATCCACACTTGTGTCCTCCTCCTCGTCCTCTGCCTGCTGTGTAGTCCGTTCACCTGCACTTAACGTTCCGTCAACAGAGTACCCGGAGGTCGCGAGCAGCTCATTCAGGTTTCTATCTTGAACTGGCTTATTCTCGTCGACCTCAACGGCCACTGGGATGCCAGTCTCGGGTTGTTGCTGCAATTGAGCCTGTGACTTGGGCGGCTGGCTAGGGTCAAAGGAATCAAGTACATCTCGGTACGCGTCTCGCCACTCTTTCGACTCAGCAGCCTTGACAGCGAGATCTTCCTTTTCCCTGAAAAGAACGTCCAGGATCTCGTTGAAAGCCTGCTGTGTGACAACGTAGAGAATCTCCTTGCCCATGTCTCTCTCGGCATTAGGTATGTCCATCCCACCCCAGCGCTCTGGCACGCTTCTCGACGACGTGGATGGGTTAGAGCGAATCTCATAGTCATCTGTGTCCTCGGCGAATCGGACCTTAGACGACGACCGTGAGCGAGCAGAGAGGGGTGGCTGGCCGTCTTTCGAGTCGAAACCCTCACTTGCGTTTGTGTCAGCAAGGACGTCGTCTTCCCCATCAAAACCCTCTGGTGGAGAGGTGCCTTCCTCTTCCATCAGGTAGAAACTGCGTTTCTTCCAACGGTCAAAGAGCTTCTTCCTCACGGCATCCCGTAGCTTCCTGTCCATAGCACGCTTCCTATGCGCCTCAAGACGAAGGTGCTGCGCTCTCAGCTGGCTCTCCGTTGGCGGCGTGTTCGTCCACCGCTCGTTGCCAGCTTCCCTAAGCACAGCGGCAGGCGGGGACGAAGTGATCGCGGAAGTGATGCCGTTAGCCGTGACAGAAAATCTTAGCGACGCGTTTGGCGGCAGGCCCGAGCCCCCTCCCAACGGAGGCCTGGACGGTTCTGTGTCTTCATCCTCCACCGATGTATCTTCTTCGCTGCCGCTATCATGGCCGTCCTGCTGTTCTTCACGATTTTCGGGAGAAATCTCACTCGGCTGAATGTTGCGCGACTCGCCGACCAACAAGTTCACAAGCTCCTCGACTCTCGTGGGTGGGTTGAGCATGGCCTCATAGTGGATGTGTGACACTTCGTCTCCGGTAGGGGATGTGACGTGCTCGGAAGCTGGGGTGTAAAACCTGCTGCCATACTCGCTGTCTCCCCCGTGATTGAAGAGGCTAGCAATGATCTCCTCGCGATTCCCGACATCTGGCCTTGTTTCGTTGACCACGCCATTCTTCTCGTCGGTGATGTAGACGTCTCCGTTGCTATGGAAGACCTTGCCTTCCATTGGACGTCCATGGTCAGCCTCAGGCACTCGGCCCTCGCGACCAAAATGACTGCTGAGCGGCTGCCTGCCAGTGACTAGTTGCTGAGTGTCGGTATTGTGAAGAGCCTGTTGATCTAGACCTTCGATCACATCTGCATGCATGTGTTTGTACAACACGTAGTAGGTTCGGAAGATCCGCAAACAGTCACGCCGGGAGATGTAGCCGTCGCCGTCGATATCGTAGCCCTTAAAGATGCGCTCAAGCCTCTCCTTGCCTTTCTTGTAGGACAGGCCCTTCAGGAATTCGGGAAAACTGATGAGGTCGTCGCCATTGGTGTCATAGAATGCGAACATGCGGTCATGGATGAGATTTGGTGCGGTGCGCTTGGTGCCGCTCGAAGGTACCAGGTATCTCTCGAATGTCTTGCGATCTGCGGCCAGGTAGAGTTCGTCCGGGTCATCCCTCCACTCCGTGCTGGCGATGAAGGTCCACTGCTCCCACAGAGCCTCCAACTCAGGTCGCTCAAAGCCCGTCTCCCTCGCCAATTGCTTGATGAGTGAGTTGGGAAGACTTCTGAGCGCCGTGTCGGGATCGCCGGGGTACCATACAGGCTGCATCGACTTCGGTCCGAAGGGGGGCGCCGGGACCTTGACCTTGTAGAATACGTGTGTCTTGATGTGCAGGCCCTGGGACTCGCAAGTTTCGCAAAGGTCAAAATCTGCGCAGTTGGCGCATCGATAGCGTATACCACGGATGGGCAGCAGTCCGCACGCATTACACATGCATCCACGATGGACGTAGGCATTGCGCCGTGCGTTGTCCTCCGACACCCTGAAGAGAAGACCGACTATATTGTGTCCCGAGCGGGGCGGCGGCAGCGCCCAAGCATCTTCTTGCCAGTCAGAGTGCATCGAGGGGTCGTCGCCGCCGGTTACAGTGTCGGCATCGCCCTCGACACGATTGGCAGCGGCGGGCGGTTGGGCATCGTGAACGTTGGCATTCTCGTCGGGCTGCGCGGCAGCGTCTGAGGCATCCGAGTCGAAGAAGGCGGGTGTCGAAGAGATGGGGTGCGAATCATCGTGTTGGTGGAAGTGGCGGCGAAGGATGGCCTCGAGCTGTTGTCGCTGTTCGGGACTGTAGTCGGCGTCCTGGAGGTCCTGGAGGGCACCTTCGATCTGTCGGCGTGTGCTGCGCTCGGTTCTGCGGACAGCGTTGCTTCTATGCAGACCGCTGCCACCACTACCGCCTGTTCCGGAGCTGGACGAGGACGCTGGCTGGTGAGAGTGTTGCTGCCACGCTTGATAGAAGATGAAGGCAGCCGCAAGTCCTGTGACGACCTGGATGGCCAGGCGTGGGCGCGTCAGCGTCGCAGCAGCTGATGAAGTCGTGTCCATGGCGACTGATCGGGGACCATGGTGCTTCAGCTATCGGAACAGATGGGAGAGAATGTCTGCCATTGGGTTCGACTTGGGATAGGCTCGGGAGGAGTGTAGAGATAGAGACGTGTTCCAAAGTGAGGAGGGAGTGTAAGTATGGTGCGCAATGCCTCACAGCATAGCCCTGGAGCTGCAAGTTTGAGATCAAAACAAAGGTCGGAGGTAGACGGGTCCTAACCTAAGGCCTGGAAGTTTTGGAAGCTTCCAACGTGGAAACCGCGTCACTCTGCCCGTTTTGCGACTGCGCTGGCGAAAAGCTCCCGGCCGGCGGTCCACAGCGGCCGGCCCCGTGGTTGGGGCAACGTGCAGGGGTCAAGCTTTGTAGTTCGACTCCAGGATACCGTGGTCTGCCAGGGCTGCCAAGTCTCGCAGATTTGGACTTCACGCATCCAAAAAGTCCCGACTGCTTCAACAAGATATTCAAGTCACAGCAAGCCTTGTTAAGGATTGTGTCAGCGCATGTGAATGTGTAAATTTCAACGCGATAACGCCTTCTTTGACACCCTCATCGATCCTGGCCCGTGGACTATGTCTGAGAGAACGAGGTCGCAAAACAGGCGGATAAAGGTTAAGTCGCGTGCTGGGCACCTTGTTGGTCTGAGGACATCTCAAATTATACTGTGTCTAGCAACTCTAGAATGGCACTCGCCGCCTTCGTCCGCCCGGCATGCTCAGGATGTCTCGCAGCGAGCTTCTTTGCAGTATCGCGGAACGTTCCAGCCTTTGGCCCCAGCACAACGTCCATGAGCGCCGTAGCCAGCTCCCTCCTCGCCCACCCCGGCGCTGTTGTCTTGTTCGCCCTCAGGCCCACACCGTTCAGCTCAACTCGGTTGCCAAAGTCATAGCAGTCGACCCATTGGCACAGCAGGACTTGCGGCAGACCCGCCACAAGCGCCTCGTGGTGGGAGTTCGCCCCACCATGGTGTAATGAGCAGACGACATGTCCGGACTGGAGGACCGAGCACGGGTCTGCTTCGATCCACGAGGTGATCCGCACACGGTCTGCCTCCATCTCGCGGGACAAAGGGTCGCGCACGGCCTTCCACTCACCTTCCCACAGAAGCTCGCCGCCTCCACTCCCGCTGGCGCCGTCTTGTTCAGGGACACCAGCTTTCCGCTTCAGCTTCCACAGCACCTGCATATTTGAGGACTCTCCCGCTGCGTCTAGGAGGTCTCGCAAGGCGAGTGCTATCTCTAGCGCCTCAGACGGTGTCATCTGCCTGTGTGTTCCTAGATTGACGTATATCGTTGGGCCGTTCGACAGCCACGCATCCAACTTTGGATCTGTGTCGATCAGCTTCTCCGCGTATCGCACGATCGGTCCGACGGGAGTGATGTGGGCTGGGATGACCTCGAGGGGATAGTCAAGATCCTCAGAGAACGCGCATAGAAGTCGTAAGCCAGGCGGCGGCGTATGAAGCAAGCCCAGCTCGGAAACGGTCATCAGCTGGAGGCTGTCGTCGCCGGCGTACTGCCTCAGCATTTTTGTTGCCGTTTTGAGGCGATTGTCGGTCAACAGTGCCAAGAGAACGATGAACGTGAGACCCTGTAGCAAGAAAGCGTTAGTATCGACACCTCGAAAACATCTTCCGCAAGCGAGTCTCCGAAAAAGAAAGAAGAAAAAATATGGGCTTATCGTACGATGTTATGTGCCACCTTGGACCACGGAAGTGGATATGGCAGGCCCGAACCGATGAGCGGGTATTTCCACAGGGCCGCGCCCTGGGGCTGGCACGGAACGGCAAATTCCTTGATAGTATTGGGCGCCAACACTGTCCATTTGACCTTGAGCTGGTGGACGGCCGTGAGACCGGGCAGGTGTAGAGGGTCCACGACTGTGAGGTCAGGCTTGACCTTCTTGATGATGTCGACGCTTTGTGCGTAGTGATCGATAACCTCCTCCAGTCTCCAAGGCATGACTGCGTGAGAGAAACGACGCATTAAAACTGCTGCATTGCGAAAGTTCGGCTGGGGAAGTTGCCACGCGCCAATGATACCTGTCTCCGGCCGCGATAGTGCTTCGAAGTGAGATAGGCCATGAATGCCATGAAAATGGAGCTTGTATGGTGATGCTGTCTTGAGGGTCTCATCAGCAAGGACCATGGTTTGTTCGACTTCCGACTGCATGGAGTATTCTGATCCGATGTGTATCTCGATGGGTGCTCCTGTGGCCAGGAGTGCATATGAGGTTGCCAGGATGACATTGGCCTGGCCGAAGTCGCTGCAGCAGATGAAGAGGATTTTCTTTGGGCTGGCCATGTTGGTGAAAGAGCTGTTGAAAGCTGATGAGGTATCACAAAGAGACATGAATAGAAGACTGTGGTGGCCGCCTTTAGATGGAAAAGGTAGGAGGAAATTTCACTGTGAGGTTCGCATCCTCTCCAATTACGCACATGGCAGTTGTCACGACATGGTGACTACCTAAGTAGCCCTGGGCTCCCATGTGTGAGTTTACTAGGTCATTGTTGTTTTGCACTGTTTGTGGTCGTCTTCTTTTCCCCTCTGGTATGCCTAAAGTGGAAGCAGCCACAATCACGACACCTCGGCCCGGTCACAGCACAGCACTGTGTACTCAATATGTAACTTGCTGACTGGACTTCGGCTTTACAGTACTTAGGTCACTACAATTTATGCAGGTCGGCAACCCACTGTAGCAACCTTGGAATCTGCCAATGATCAAGGACACCGGGAGGGATGTGCATGCAATTTCCGGGAGTTGGTATTCAAAATTCCCCAATATATCTACTGACCCACTCTGGCTGGCAGCACGGGTGGTGCTATGTTGATAATCATCCCTGGGATTCGTAGATATCAGAGCAACTGCATGTCCGTACAAGGGTCCAAGTCTTTCAGTGCTACGTCTCACATCATGACAAACACATCTATTTTTGCTTGCTTGCAATCAAGTCTAATTCATGTGCTAGGTAATTTTTGAAATCACTGGCTACCGCTATGTTGGCACTCAATGAAGGCCGGCAGAGTCGGGGCCAATTGAAAGACGAGGCTGACGGTGTACCGGGCCTGCTGCCGCCCACCGGTAGCCTCGTAACCCTGACCCTGATCACCGGCTGTGGGCGCCTAGGGTAGATTTTCAGGACGCGCCAGGCGCGACTAGACTGGTAACCACGATCCGCCATCCCGCCAGACACGAGGACATGGGCTGTGGAGGATCATGTCGAAGTCATGGCAGTCGACCATAAGACTGCCCAAGGCCTCATTCCCGTGAGTCGGTTTCTTTGCGGAGAGCGCCCTCCAAACATTGCATGCTGCGCAGCCCCTCGACTAACAATGCCTGCTTTCCGCGCAGACCACGGCCAGCACCGCAGCTGCGAGAGCGCTACCTCCAACGATGTACCACGGGCCTCTACGAGTGGCAGACCGCCAACAGACCAGCCGATAAACCCTTTGTCCTGCACGACGGCCCTCCATATGCCAATGGTTCCCTGCATGTCGGCCACGCGCTCAACAAGATCCTCAAGGACATCATACTTCGCGTCAAGGTGCAGCAGGGCCACCGTGTGAAGTACGTGCCGGGGTGGGACTGCCATGGCTTGCCAATCGAGCTCAAGGCCCTGGAGGTCATGGCAGCCTCGGGCTCGCCCAAGGAGAACATCAAGAGCAGTGATGCGACCACCAACATGACACCAGTGGAGGTTCGCGCCTCCGCGAGGGACCTCGCCAGCCGCACGGTCTTGTCGCAGATGGAGGAGTTCAAGAGCTATGCTGTCATGGCGGACTGGGAAGGAAGGTGGACGACCATGGACCCCGAGTTCGAGATCAGGCAGCTTGAGCTGTTCTTGGGCATGGTCCAGAGGGGTCTGATCTATCGACGGTTCAAGCCGGTGTATTGGTCGCCTTCGTCCAGCACTGCGCTTGCTGAGGCGGAGCTAGAGTACAGGGAGGACCACACCTCTACGGCTGCCTACGTCAAGTTCCCAATAGCGGATGATGCTGATGGCGCCTTGCGCGAGCTCCTTGGAGAGGTCTTTACTGGCAAGCTGCACGCTCTGATATGGACCACAACCCCGTGGACCCTGCCCGCGAACAGGGCTATCGCTGTGCACGACGATCTGGAGTATGCGATTGTCCGACATGGCAATGATGCGCTCATAGTGGGCAAGGAATGCTTGCCTCAGATCAACTCAATCTGTTTCGATCCCGAGCCAGCAGACGGTCTCGCCGTCATCACCACCTGCACGGGAGCCCAGTTGCGTCGACTCACATACAGCAACCCTCTACACGGTAATGGTGCTCTTCAGCAGCCAATCATCCACGCAGACTTTGTCTCTGCCGATTCGGGATCTGGCCTTGTGCACCTCGCCCCAGGTCACGGTCACGACGACTACGAGGTCTGCAGGTCACTGGGGCTGGAGATCTCAGCGCCGGTCGACAACCGGGGCCACTTCACAGAAGAGGCATATCCGCAAGCGCCCGAGCGTCTGCGAGGTCTATTCGTGCAGGGCAAAGGCAACGCGACAGTGCTCGAGCTCCTAGGCGCCGCGGTGATTCACGTCCACAAGTACCGGCACAAGTACCCCTACGACTGGCGGACGAAAAAGCCGATCATCGTTCGCGCGACGGCCCAGTGGTTCGCCGATGTAGCTGGCATCAAAGACGAGGCTCTGAAGGCACTGCAGGACGTACAGTTCGTGCCGTCCTCCGGCAGGACAAGGTTAGAAAGTTTCGTCAAGGGGCGTAGCGAGTGGTGCATCTCGCGGCAGCGGGCATGGGGTGTCCCGATTCCTGCGCTGTATGATAGTACTGGTGATGCTGTCATGACTGAAGAGAGCGTGCGACACATTATATCTGTCATCCGAGAAAGAGGCAGCGATGCATGGTGGTCTGATGACGTGACTGATCCGGCATGGATCCCGCCATCTCTCCGAAGCAATGGCGAGTACCGACGCGGAACTGATACGATGGATGTCTGGTTTGACAGCGGAAGCAGCTGGACGTTCGAAAATGGTGCCAGGGCCGAGGTGTACTTGGAAGGTTCCGACCAGCACCGTGGATGGTTCCAGTCCAGCTTGCTGACACGGGTTGCGGCGGCGGCGGCCGACGCGGAATCTGGAAAGACCAGCCTCGTTGACCAGACGCTCGGTCTTGCTCCGTTCAAGCGCCTCATCACACACGGTTTCACCCTGGACAAGCACGGGAAGAAGATGTCAAAATCCCTAGGAAACACTCTCACCCCCACCGAGGTCATGGCGGGGACTTTGTTGCCGCCGGTGAAGCAGAAGAAGAACAAGGATGCTCCGAAGGATGAGACCAGAAACTCTGGTCCTAGCTACGATGCTCTCGGCCCAGACGCGCTTCGGCTGTGGGCCGCCAGCAGCGACTACACCCACGACGTGGTGATCGGCACGCCTGTGCTGAAGTCGATACATTCGTCCCTAATCAAATATCGGACCATCACCAAGATGTTGCTCGGCTCGATGCTTGAATCTGCTCGAACAACACCACTGACGACTGCGGACCATATCGCAGCCATACAGTTGCGAGATACCATGGAGGAGGTTGGCAAGGCCTACGACGACTTCGAGTTCTACAAGGGCTTCAGCGCCCTAAATCGCTGGGTCAACAGCGACCTCTCCGCCTTCTACCTCGAGGCCATGAAAGACAGGCTATACTGCGGCGATGGTGGTGGCGTCCTGGAGCCGATCTTCTGGGGCATGATGCGCATGCTGGCGCCCATCACACCGATGCTGGTTGAAGAGACGTGGGACCATGCTCCGGAGTGGCTAAAGAGGGATGCCATCCATCCTCTTCGGCAACTCTATTCCTCGCCGATCGTCGACGAGACCCGGCTCCCTGGAGATGAAATGAAGCTCCGCGAGGCCATTCCCGTGCTCTCGTCAGTTCACGCGGGCATCAAATCCGCCACCGAGACCGCGCGCAGAGCTAAGGTCTTGGGTTCGTCGTTGCAGTGCTCCATCGTTCTCGAGATCCCCGATGCATCGATTGTCGAGACTCTCCAAAGACTCGGAGACGAGTTGGACAGCTTGTTTGTCGTCTCCTCCGTGACTATTAATGAGTCGTTGCCGGAATCGCCCCCGTGGCGATACGAATCAGAGCTCGAACTTCCTGGTGTTGACGGTTCATCTGCCAGTGTGGCGGGCAAGGTCTGGGTGCTGCCGCCCAAGGCGCACAAGTGTCCGAGATGCTGGCGATATGTCGCCCCCAAGGACGACGAGCTGTGTGGACGATGTGATGATGTTGTGAGAACGGCTGCATGATCGGGACTTTGGATCTTCTGTCACGCGGTTGATAGAGTGGTGTAGAAGCAGTATAAATACAAAAGATACCCCCTCTCATATTGTGACCTTCCTAGCTTTGGACTTGGACGCTCTGCGGCTAAGACGTGATTTTTAATGCGCGTTCATAACGTAAACAATCCCCATACTGCGATGATTTAGTTCTTTTCGAGTTGAGGTTTGAAGCTACATGGTTCTGGCTGCTTGTTGTGTCGCTCAAGCGCCCGACTTCGGTCAACCGCGTGTCGGAACAAATTGGTGGGGCGCCTCTCACCTCACTACAGTACCGTAACTCACTAACGGCATCTCACCACTGAACCCGTCCCGGCGACTTTTAAACCTGCCGCATGCATGACCTTCAATGAGTCGAGTTTTCACACCTTGCGATGCGTCATGTGCTGGTGAGGCTTCCGCCGTTACTCTCACGTCGCCCATATTATTCGTTCTTGAGTTTGAGCTGTGCCTTCCAGCAACGCAGAATGGGTTCGTCATCAGGGCGGACGTACGCGGTGAGTACACTGGTCCGCGCAATGCCAGATTCGAGTCAGATGCGGGCCACAGACACGGAAATAGACGCGAGGAAGCTGACTGCAGCGCTACAGGATGCGATTGATACCCTCAACACCTTCCAGACACCCTTCGCGGTGCTGGAGGCCCGGCGCAAAGCCGGCATCCGGCCCCAGGAGAGCAGCATCCGCGAGATGAAGGCCTACTGGGCGCGGCTGGGCCACACAGTGAGGACTCATCCCAAGCTCCTCCAAAAACCCCCGTACCACAAACACCTCTCTCACATCCGTGCTGCCAGCCCGAGGACCTCAACCGCCTCAACGTGATCCACGTAGCCGGGACCAAAGGCAAGGGCAGCGTGTGCGCCTTCGTCGCGTCCATCCTCGCGCGGCACCAACAGCGCGCGGCGGCGGCGGCGCGGCGGCCCCGCAGGGTCGGCCTCCTGACCTCCCCGCACCTCATCGCCGTGCGCGAGCGCATCCGCCTGGACGGCGCCCCTCTCCCCGAGGCGCTGTTCGCCAAGTACTTCTTCGAGGTGCTCGACCTGCTCACGGCCCCCGCCGCCTCCGCCGCCTCGATCCGGCCCGGGGACGCGGAGCCCTGGTCGAAGCCCATCTACTCGCGCTACCTGACGCTCATGGCCTTCCACGTGTTCCTGCGCGAGGGCGTCGACGCCGCGGTCGTGGAGACGGGCGTCGGCGGGGAGTACGACGCGACCAACGTGGTGGAGCGCCCGCTGTGCACGGGGATCAGCACCCTGGGGATCGACCATGTGTTCGTGCTAGGTGAGACTGTTGAGGAAATCGCGTGGCACAAGGCCGGGATCATGAAGGGCGGCTCTAGGGCGTTTGCCGTTGAGCAGGTCGCATTCCCTAGTGCGGAGGAGGTTTTGAAACAGCGGGCGGCAGAGAAGGAGGTAGATCTGTGGGTGGTGGGTATGGATGACCGCTTGAAGAAGAGCGGGGTGAAGGTCAGGCCTGACGCATCGTTTCAGAAGCGCAATGCGAGTCTGGCCATTGCGCTAGCAGAGACAGCTCTGGAGAAGATCGATCCAGAGGGCTTCGCAAGGAGCGAAGAGGGCTTGCCTGTCGAATTCAAGGACGGTATCGAACAGGTTGTCTGGAGGGGCAGATGTGAGGTCAAGAACGAGGATAGGGTGAGGTGGTGTATTGATGGGGCGCACACAACAGACAGTCTCAAGGTGGCGGCGCGATGGTTCAAGGAGGAGTGCGAAGGGAGGTGAGTCCACCCCCAGGGTGAACGGCACTGATGTGGAGGACAAGCCTGACTTGACTGATTCTTCATCAGATCTGGCCCTCGCATTCTCATCTTCAACCAACAAGGCAGAGTGGAGGCCATCGACTTTCTGGACGGGCTGCACTCTGCCGCAAAGAGGGACGATGGGACATCTTTTGACCACGTCTTCTTCTGCACGAACGTTACGTACGCGGAAGCAGGCTACAAGCGAGGTACATCGGTCTTTCGCAAAGGCGTTGCGCGGGCTCGGAAGCTGACCGTCTTCAGATTTTGTAAATCACCAATACGACCCGGAGGCCATCAAGAAGCTCACGGTACAAAGACTGTTTGCCGAGCGGTGGTCCAGACTTGACCCGAAGGCCAACGTCACAGTTGTGCCCAGCATAGAAGAAACCACCCACCAGGTGCGAGGCCTTGCGGGATCACTCAAAGAAGGAGAGACGGTACAAGCTTTCATAACAGGCAGCCTCCACCTCGTCGGAGGCGCCTTGGGTATCTTGGAAGGGGCAGATGCTTTATGAGCGTGCTGCCGCTCCGCTTATTCCTGTTTGCATTCTAGAAGTCCTGGATAGAATGGTCGGCTCTGGCGTTTCAACAAGCAGACATAGAAAGACGTGCTCAACGCACGGCATATACCCCAATCCAATCCAGATTCAAAGCTCACTGTCTGGTTCTAGCAGCCGTAGGGCAGGGCCGACCAGATTGAAGCTTCCGGTGACCAACACCTGGACATTCGACTGGCTCTTGTTCTTCGACTCTAGTGTGAGAGCTCGCGCCGACTCCAGCGCAGACGATACGCTACTCACCGCTGTCACGGATGTAGTGGAGCAGAAACGCCTCATGATTTCACAATTCTTCAACTGCACAGTCATATCGGGCTCGATCGCCGAGCTCCTCAGCTCGTTGGTAGAGCAAAATGCGTGGTGGAAGACCTTGTGATCGGCCGTCTGTGTTTCCTTTTGGAGGGTGTCGAGAAGAGTCTGGAGTAGTCTGGTGGAGTCGCGGTCTTGCTGGTTGAAGATGAGTACCCGGATGGCGTCTGGATCGGAAAGTTTGGTAGCAAACCATCTCCCAACTTGTATGAGGCTGTCCTCGGTGTGTGCGCCGTCGAGGTACCACGAGATGTGATCTTGACCTATTGTCTCACAGCGACCGCGGAGATGAGCAGCTCGCAGGCCGGCGACGATAGGCTCAGGCGTGTCTCTAAGGTCCTTGGGTGGCCAGTGTCCGGCACTTTGAAAAGTCTCAGAGTCAAATGTGTGGCCCAAAGTTTGCAGGTGCCGTCTTGATATCGCCATGGCCAGTAACATGTTGCCCTTCTGGAAGGCTCCCTCCAGTCTAGCGTCTTGCACGCCATCCCACTCCTGGAGTTGACTGTCATTGAGCTGGGTGAGGGTAGTGCCCTTCTCCGCCGCCCTATCCCTCAGGACGCCCAGCACACCGGGAGTACCGTCTTCGGGTTTTGTGGCCTGGTAGGTGTAGGCTGGCACATGCTTCTTGCATATACCAGCCTTATGCCAGGCGATCTTTTCAACTGTATCGCCCAGCATGTTGACGTGATCTATGCCTAGCTGTGTGACTGCAGAGACGGTGACGGCCTCGGGCGGTAACACGTTCGTGGAATCATACTCTCCGCCAATACCACACTCGATGACCGCTGATCTGACGCCCTCCCTCAGAAATGCATGGAAGGCCAACAGGGTCAAGAAGCGAAAATAGAAGGGCTTCGTCGACGGCCCATCGACGCCCAGTTCATCCTCCGCGGGAACCTCGGCCCCTTCCTGCCTCGCCGCGTCCGAGAGCTTGTTCCACAGCTCGTAGAAGTAGGTCACGAACTTTGCCCTCGGTATCGCCTCTCCGTCAAGACAGATTCGCTCACGGACGGAGACGAGATGCGGGCTGGTGTACGTGCCCACCCTCCCGGCAACGTCGGGGTACTGGCGCAGAATAGACGTCGTGGAGGCGCAGACAGAGCCCTTGCCCTTGGTGCCCGCGACATGGATGCAGTGGAGTCTCGCAAGGTCCGATGTCGAGTAACCGGCTCGCGAGAGCCACACCCTCATCTCGGGCATGGCGGAGGCATTGATGTCAGCGCTGTTGGGCGAGGCGGCGAACAGGTTGATGACGTTCTTGTTGGATTGCAGGAGGGAGAGAAGGTGTAGGGCGTTGTCGTAGGTCGGGTCAAGATGTGGCGATTGGGACGACATGTTGGCGATGGCGAAGCCTCGTGAACGAAGACAGCCAGAGGTGAGAGGCCTCGAAAATGCAACGGCGGTCTTGAATGGTAAAGGCGAGGGTTTCGCGAAGCCGTTGAGGAGGCCGTGACGCATTGCAATGTTGAGCAGACTCAACTGTGGAGACGGGTCTGACTGTCCTGGTCTGAGGCCCTTATGACTCGGTCTTTGACCCCATCATCTTCCAGAAATGTAGAGATTTCGGATGGGAGCAATGCGGCAAAGCCAAATCAGATTCTCGTGTAATCATGGAAGCAAAGGTCAACCACGTGCGAAGAAGGGCTGGTGTGCGAGCGTGTCAACGAGGTTTGTCGGCCTATCTGCTGACCGTGCTGGATTTTGGGACATGGTAACCTGAAAACCCCTGAACCCTGGAGCTCCACCCCCTGGGCCCACGGAGGACCAGACGCCCGGAGTCCCGGACCTGCGGCGGCTGGGGCTTCACGGCTGGCACCACTGGAAGCCTGAAACGCTGTTCGGACATTTCAGCGCTTCGGTTCGAGAGTCGAGTAAGTACAGGCAGCAAACCCTAGACCTCGGGAGCCCCGGTATAAACTCCAATACCATCTACAGCGACGAACCTGTGAAGCTTTAAGAAGGTGATGCCAAGTAGGCATCTTTTCTCTAACTAATCAAGCTCGTCTGATATTGTGACCAGAGATGTGCTAACAAGTGGGCTTCGGAGATTCGGAGTTCCTGCAGTCGGGAGGAACAAGCTCAGGCCGAAACTATTTGAAGGACTGGATGTAAGATGACTTTTTCATAAACGAGCATGATAGCATTCCGTCCAAACACCAGCAGTGAATACAACCTTGGGAGCAACGCACGGAGAAATTCACCCCATCACTGCCAACATTGAAAGCCACACGCAGGCCCCTCACGTAAATATCATTCCGGTTTGGTTATCTCCTCAAGGCCTGTGAGGCTCGAGACTTGGAGCACTCAATGGAGTGCAACATTGACACATTGCAGATCTCGGGATGAGATGCCCGAACCGTTGGGGGACTAAGCACAGGTAGACTTGCTCTCAAGCTCACTAGACCAAGATTAGATGTGGAAGTGGGCAGCGGAGGAAAACGAGTCTGCTTGCCAGAAGGGCGGGCCAGGGGGGGTTTTTTTTTGGGGGGGGGGGGGCAGAAGAGGCAAGGAAGAAAAGGAACTACCTTGCTCTTACGGGCTTGACAGTTCCTTCAAACGAATAACCCCCGAGATCTGGTTCCTGTGGTTGCGTATTGGCATGCGCTGGCCCTGGCTAGAGGATGTCATGAGCTGGCAAAAATGACACATCCAACACACTTAGTAAGTACATACATATGCAAGCCGCCTTGCCATAGCATGGTGAGTGTGCACTCATGTCCTTGGCCTATCGAGATATCCACGCGGTCCATGCACGCTCGCACGATGACAAAGTTCAAGCAAATGGTCGGATTTTCATCTACAGCGGCTCCGACAACATTATACCCGTTTCGTTGGTCGAGGAACCTGTCGCGAGTTTCCATGTCGTTCACGAGAGGTTCAGCGGCAGCAGCCATGTCGCGCGTGCTCAAAAGGGTCCTGATAGATCCTGGCGCGCGGCGAGGAATGCATGGGGGGATAGACAAGACTAAAGGGGGACACGAAATAGCAGATCAGTTGAAAAGTGTCACCCGTTGTGATGGATTATGTTGTATTGGGGGCCAGGGTCATTACTCATCAAGAGTCTACTCTGTACATGACGTCTCGACGAGAAGGTTTTTCATGAACGCGATATAGTTAGGGTATCATCATCGACCGGCAGTATTTTGTCCCTGGGTACATTGCTGCCAAGGTTGTCATGCCAATCAAGTCCAGGGCCGCACCCATGGACATCAGCAGCGCAGTTGCTGCCTTGTGCTGACAGAGTTGTATTCGGCAGCCAATTGGAAAACTCTCTTCGAGAATCTATTCAGATGCTTACCAGAAGTAGTGCCTCTTCGGCCCCTTCCTCACCCTAGGGGTAGCTCACTTTGTCCCACACGGCCGTTGCATTGCTTTGCGGCCGTGTGTGCGTTCTGTCCAAAAGAAGATAGGACAAGAAATTCTGCGGTAAGACAGGATGATCTACATGGTCTATCAAATCTATTGAATCGTGTAACCTCGCAAGTACTGGCGCGACACAAACGCGGCCCAGGTTGAAATCCTGTTGGTGTGGATGGTGGACTAGGTACGTTCCAAGTCGCGCCCAGTCTACAGCTGGACGACATGAATCCAGAAAAGGATTCTGCGCAGGGAATTTCATCCATGCAGCCCGTGTCCTTACCGTTAGATTGGAACAAAGATTACACCATGCCTGACGCTGAGGCTCGCACTGAGATGCTTGATTCCTAAGGAAGCGAGGAAATTGTCCCCCGAGCCGCAAATACGACCGGGACAATGGCACGATCCAGATTTGCATCCTCAGCCTTATCGAGGTCCCTTTGTCAATCCTTACAGAAGACTACATCGCCTAATTCCCATATTTTGCCACTGTATCTGCAGCTCTCAGTTTCCCACACACCTATCTCTTCCACTCATGCATTTGTTAATCCACCAAATTACTGGGACGAGACGCTTGCCTTGAGGAAGTATGAGAAAGCCTGTTCTTGTTCCCATATGCCCTTTTGCTCTCTATGGCTTGGACATCTCAAAAGCGAGGAAATGCAACCTCTCTGCCGTCCTGCGCAGTCAGTAAGCCCTGAAGTCAGCATGAACGTTTTGGGCAGGCTAATATTCAGTATAGGAGACATGCATAGTTGAGGCTATTCTTAACTCCGCCTGTGCTCCCGCGAATTTCACTTGCACCTGTACAGATCCAAGCCTGCTAAGCGTGTCAAGCCAGTGCATTCATTTGTCACGCACCATTCGAGAGTCATTGGGCAAGTGCTGGATAGGTGTCCATCTCCGTAACGTCTGCTAAAGCGTCTTTATGATCAGCGACACAGAACATCACGAAAACGGAATGCGTCGTCTCTCCTGCGGTAGACCACTCCTTCGTCAATCCTCTTCTTGTGTTCATTGTCATTACGGGTCTGGCTGTATGTCTGCGCGTCACATCAAGACTGGTTACAGGGACAAAGTTCTGGTGGGATGACCTTTGCAACCTGGTGGCTATAGTATGTCATCGTAAGTGTCCCAGGAATGGCGCACTAGGTAGCTGACCCAATACAGGCTGGCATTGTATCATTTGCGTCAGTGAGCTTCGTCTGTCGGAAGTTGGGGCTTGGAACGGACATATGCGCGGTTCCTCAGCACAACATAACTCCATTGCTCAAGGTTTGCAGTGCACCAGTACCCCATCACATTGTTACAAACCATTCGTTAACCTATACTAGCTCACCTTCGTACAAATGAGCTTGTACACCATGGGACGCGCGACCATCCGAAATTCGGTCATTCTCTTCCTTCTCCGAGTCTTCACGATGGGACCACGACGCATGCTGTTTATGATGCTTGGAATCAACAATCTAGTCTTTTTCGCTTTTGTCTTTGTTGATGCGTTTCAATGCTCTCCAGTTAGTTACTTCTGGTTGAGTTGGGATGGACAGCACTATGGGCATTGTAGCAGTTTACGGGGCATAGTATGGTCATGTGCTATCTGAGACCTGCTTTACGACTTATTGCTTTTGGTACTTCCATTGAAATACGTCCTTCATCTCCACTTGCCCCGGAAGCAAAAAATTGCCGCCTCGATTATGTTTGCGGTTGGGATCTGGTAAGTGGAATGGTTCTTTACTTTGTTACTGTCTGGCGTGGACGCTTCCAATCTGGCCACTAACCCCAATGACAGCACAATAGTTGTGAGTATCGTCCGACTCAAAGCAATCAACACTTTCACAATCGATACAAACACCACACGTGAGTACACCGATTTCAACATCCATGCAGTAATTCTACAAGGTATCGTGCACAACAGTATGAACGCATCTCTCGTAGGCGACGCCGTCGGTATATTCCTCTGGACAGGACTCGAGCTCGATGTTGGGTTGCTATGCTCTTGCCTAAGTACCAAGCATCTACCCGCTGTTCAAACCCATATTCTCTCGACTGCTCGGAACGCAGCCCCAGGCAGACTCAGAGCAAAACTCCATAAACACTTTCCATTCGAACCAAAAGAAGAACCGGGAACTATGTTCAGACATCGAGATGACAGGCTTGACAGTCGCGTCTACCGATGGCGAAGCTCACATAGAAAGCAGCTATGTGCACCTCAACGGGACTGAGTCAGGGTCGGTGGTCCAGATGAAACCCGTTCGCAAAGCATGGGCGACGCATCCACGAGTTAGTCGTGCGTGATGGGTTGACGATCAGAGATTGCTCTATTATTCAGGAGGCTCAGGGAGGTCGAATGAGGGGAGTCGACTCTTTGACTTGGCGCAAGGTTCACGAAGGCGCCGAACATTCTTCAGCAGGTTCAATTATTAGAAGTGCTGTAACAGCCTGGCTACATTCAACGTATCTGTGGATCGGTATGGTGATCATATTGAGAATGCATATGTTCTCAGTCTCTTCTACTTCTGAAAACTTGTATGGGACGTGGTTCACAACATCCGAATTGGAACTAGTCTTGGATCTGTTATGCATTGCTAATTATGTTACTTGAACTTAGCCATATGGGATTTTTTAACTCTATTTGAGACAATAACAGTGTTGAATCATAGCAATTGTATGGATGTTGCTTTGATCGAGCAATCTTAGCTCGAAAGGAGCGCATTGATTGCAGCATTGCTTTCGCTATGAGCCGTGTCGCAATGTGAGAAAAAGGCATGACGGCTGGCCCGCAGCCTTTCTGGGTCTTCTCAAATGCCAGGCGACATACCTGGTCTCCTGCAGACCAGGGGAAGAGGTTTGAGGTTTTCTGTTTGCTGGTTGATGCCGGTGAATCTTGACGTGCCAACGTTCTTTGATCCCGCCTCATCCGACCGGACACCCAAGTTTGCCAGGGCATCCTCTGCCTCGTGTGCTTGAAAGTCCACCGGGCGCTCTGGGTAGCATCCTTCCAAGTCCAGCGGCTGGTGGTAGCGATAAGGTCGCATATGGCCAACATCCTCGTTTTCCGTCCCTTCTTTCTGTGACCGTCTCCACCGCGAAGACATCCAACTCGTATAGCTTGAACACGCCTCCCGCCTGTTCGGTGAATCGTCGCCTTGTGGGATTAGCCCGCTGAGCCTCGAGTTTGCTGAGCTGAAAGGCCCCGGTTCCGTGTTGTGAGAGCTATTGACGCCACGGACCTCATTTCGGTGTGAGCGACTTCCAATATGATCGTGGAATGTCACCCAATGTATCATGATGGCTGAGAAAAGGACTGTGACTAGTGAGTGATCCATTTGTTACTTGAGGTAACAGAGGGCATGTTGTTGATGTTAACGTACCGTCACTGTTACAACATAGGAGACAGACCCACCCCGGTTCTCCGTCAAGAGCCGTCAATACCGAGAGATTTCTACAAGATGGAGTCAGCAATTGATCCAAACTGAATACCGTGGGGCTCTCAAGCCAATGAAAAGCGTCTCGTCTTGCACTTACGTGACCGCACTTGTGAGAGCACAAATCGAACCAACGCAGGTTCGTACCGCCATTTTATGTAGCTCCGTGGCTGGACGGGCACGGTCTTTGCTTTTGAAAGAATACAAGCCTGAACAGGTCCTGTTTAGTACTTCGGAATCGTTTCAGGAAGAGATACACTTACTGAAAAGCGGAACTATAAATAACAAAGTGAGGTACACCTAAACATCTTGGTCAGCCCTTGTGACCTGGAAAAGTGATCTTCCCATTTCCCAGACTGACGTTCAGCACCAAATCGAAAACGATAAGTGGTAACAACGCGCGTCTCTCCATTCCAATGATACATTGGTCGTTCTCCATGCGCGCAATCCGACTGTCCGATGGTTTTGTCAGCAAAGGCACTGCTGCGTCGCGTGCTAAATATTGAAACTCACTATACAAAGTTGAGCACAATGACAACAGAGAACCCTCCTGTTCATGCTTGAGCAACACATTCCCTATAAGACGACGGGGGAAATACCCATACCGAGTATGCCAAAGGTGTTGAAGATCCATAATTTCGACTTTAATCGAGGTTTAAGTCCTCCTCCTGATCGTATTATGTACTGCGTCCGGTTAGTGGGACCGAATCCGACAGGTTTGCACGGGTCGATTGAACTCACGGCTTTCTCAACGAGGAACAAGTAAATGAGCTGAGCGAGTGATGGGAAGGCATTAGCGTCTTGGGCCATAATTATTGATGGGTGAATTACCTTACCACCTGCAAGCCATTAACCGTCAGCTACTTGAACCTGATATCAAGACGTAGAACGACCTCGGAAGTTACAGGAAGAGCATAATTGCTAACCCACCTTGGAGGTGATGTAGGCGACGAGGCATAGATAAATAGCGCCGCCACAAGCAGCCGTTGTATTCAGACCGAGTCCAAATTTCAGGACGGCGGTGCTAAAAATGAAAAGAAATGAATCCAGGTAGACGCCTACCACAACTTTTCAAATGGTCAGTAGACGGAGAGCAACAGGTAATGTTCCAGCGAGTTCGCGGGGTTGCCGCCTCTCCGGCCGTCCTCGGGCTCAATATCAAGCCTCAGAATCTGATGCACTTACGCCACATGGCACATGGTAACCTCCTCCAGCTCTTCACGGAAGCGTACTTCTGCGCTGTTGGACGTCAGCTACACCTTGATGCTGACGGAGCTCGTAGTCGAGCAGCTCCAGGGCTGCGAGGGCGGCCACTCTGATGCGATCGGGACCAAACACGCTTACTCAGGAAGCTTGATACGATCGAAATCGAGACGAGGGTCACGACCATCCCAACAACCATTCCGGCCCTCGGGACTCCATAGTCAACGGGGTTTGACATGGTAGAATGCGGGCGGGCACAGTGTCCGATGACAACGAGCGACAGAGCTGTGTCAAGGACGTGAATCGCAAACCACAGCAAAGCGGAGTAAGGAAATGGATTTGTCGATGGGGAATGTGCAGAGTGGGCAGAATTCAAATACGGTTCTGCGATGGTGACATCGCCCCTAAAACCAAAGGTACAGTCTCTAGAACGGCGGCATTGTCCTGACTCCTGAGCGAGCAGGTCTAGAGCGCTATGCGGATGCGACAATCCCGAGGGGGAGAGCATATGCGCCTTGGATCTAGCAATCCCGCTAGGCAATGAATATACGTGATGGCGCGAGTCATGATGGGACGTGTCAAGCATGTGTTGGCTCGTGGCTCCTTGCAGGTTGAGTCTACCTTGGGTACCACTGTACCGTCTAATCCAGAGATTTTTACAATGAGCACCAGTGCAAGATAGTACTCTCCAAGGATCCCAATGTGAAAAACCAAAAGTCCACTTCTTGTTTGGATCTTGCACTCGGCATCGGTGCTTCTTTGTAGCCGTCTGTCACTGTCAGGCAAGGCTGCACTAGGCACACATAACTTCGTTGGCAGAGCGCTCGGCTTTTGTTCTTCCAGAACCCACTCTATTTGCCTTTTTCGGCTTTCGAGATAGAGTTGCGATGTCTGTTCTCCACGGTGGAGCGTGAGGCGGCCCGCCTCAACTGGACTGACTGATGAAAGATAGGTGAAAGTAGAGAGTGTCCACAAAGGTGTGGGTGAAACACTCCAGGGTGCTGTCAACCTCCCACGTGACGGGGGTCAGAGTTTTTGTGGCGGGAGTTAGAAAATGTAGGGCGCGCTAAAACCTTATAAGGGTTACAGCCCATATGCTAAGAGTATGCTAACTATATAACTAAGCTTATGCTAAGCATATGTTAAGATTTTTTTTAAAAAGAAATTTAAAAAGAAATTATATTTATTATATACTTAAGTTTTAAAATCTTAAAATAAATTTTTAAAAGACTTTATAAAATATAAAATATAAAATAAATATTAAATATATACTTTATAT